>CAUJNA010003549.1:2700231-2752508 GCA_963377175.1 Effrenium voratum | reverse complement strand
TCTGGACCGCTCTATCCATCTCTTTGCAGCGGTCGAAGGTAGTGCGTCACCCATCCAACATTAAAAGCTCAGAAATATTTGGATGGGTGAGATGAAGTCGTTAGTCAGAGAATCCCAGCTCCTTTAAACCATATTGGGAAAGCAAAAGGCAAAGGAGCCGGCCGGCCTTCTAGAGTGTCGCGTGAGGTACCGTTTTCTGGCCGGCATCAAAGAGACAAAGAAAGGGCAGACAAAGCACGTGGCCATGTTAGGTAAGGAGTTGATTCTCACAGTCCTCACAGAGTCATTGACGTTCCCTTGGTCAGAGGTGATGCCTGCCTGCCTTGGCAATTCCAAGCGTTGCCTCGTGTACACCTTGAGATGATGAATCGAGGAAGAACGCCATCTGGCACAGCCAGTCACTTACGCAGCTGGCTTGCACGTCGTCCAGTTACGTTGAAGTGAAGATTCAAGGTTTCCACCTCGTTCTGACTTGCTTGTGCCAGATCTAAGCACAAGACGACAGGGAAGGCCTGACTCAGCCAGGACATCCCACAATCTGACACTGACATATGTCACAACTGACATCACCTTCCCACTGCCCTCACTGATTCGGGCTAAATCCCAGCCCTCACTGCCTGCAGACACAAGTTTCTGAGCACCATCAGACCTGGCGCTAGACCTGGGCTCTTGCCCTTGCCGTATTGAAATAAGGCTGGCTGGCAAGGCCAGTGCTACGTGCGGGTGTTGCACCAAAGTTTCTCAGGGCGCATGCGGTTTCTTGGCAGGCCTTCCGACCAAGGCCTGTGCTTAGTGAGTCCATGGCTAGCACTGGAGTATGTGGTTTCAAGAGCTTCAAGAGCTTCGAGAGCTAGAGTTGTTTCAGGAAAGGAAAGTTGCCACCGCACCCGGGCCCACTGCCTGAGGCATGCAACAAGAGGCATGCTATCCCTAGGAGCTCTCCAGATGCCACAGCCGCTGCTGCACATGCAGGGGATCGCACAGCCTCAACTGTCACTTGACATCTCTGCCCAGCCACCTCCAAGAGCACAGCTGTCAAATTGTCCTGCGACACGACTCACTAAACCCATGCACTTTCAGACATGCTCGCAGTCGGAGTTGGATGCGGACTCGGGATGCTTCAGTTTGCAATCTGCTAGCCAGTCAACGTGGCGTGCCACTGGACTTTCGCTTAGGTGTACAAAACTGTTCGCTTGCGATGTAGATCCAAAGCCCCTTTCTTCCGATTTCTTCTGATGCTTTGGAAGTTGTCTGTGGACGCTATCCAGCGACCAAGGTCCTTTGGACCCCTGAATTTCCACACGTTCGGAGGCGAGGGCGGAACGGTGCAGGGCAAGGCTTGTGCACGCCAATGGAATAAAGGCCCCAGATGCCGTGTGCTTTGTCTGTGGTGCGCACGGACACCTTCAAGCTTCTCGACCCTGGCAAAGAAATCAGACTGCAGCTCACAGCTTGCAATGATTTCGGAAGTCAATGCCGCAAGCACCATCTTATTCCGTATGAGTTCCAAACAGAGGCCGCAATGATTTGAACTGCAACAGTGTCTTTGCGTGTACACCTTGAAGTTTGTTTCTAAAACGGTGCACGCATTTTGGGCATGGGTAGGTCGTGTCACTTTGTCCTACCCATGCTCCATGCATGTCAGCCCCGCAAAGCGGTTTTGTTGCTGCAAGACATGCTGACGGACCGAGCTTCAGGCACTCAGTGTGCGTAGCATGGGACGGATCCAACGACGGCGCCTAGCTTGCAGCCATCGAGCCCGAGCCCTGAGGTTCCCACGTTCCAAAAGAAACCGATAGGGCCGATGCCATTGGGATCGAATTTCAAGCTTTGCCGCGCGCATCGAGCTGAAAAAGCTCGTCACCTGGCCTGTGATTGGTGAGTCCATGGCTGGCACTGGAGTATGTGGCTTCAAGAGCTTCAAGAGCTTCAAGAGGTTCAAGAGCTTCAAGAGCTAGAGTTGTTTCAGGAAAGGAAAGTGGGCACCGCACCCGGGCCCACTGCCTGAGGCATGCGACAGGCATGATATCCCTAGGAGCTCTCCACATGCCACGGCCGCTGCTACACATGCAGGGGATTGCGCAGCCTCAACTGTCACTTGGCATCTCTGCCCCAGCCACCTCCAAGAGCACATGTCAAATTGTCCTGCGACACGCCTGACTAAAGCCATGCACTTTCAGATATGCTCGCGGAAGCCAAGCACGCGCATCGGCTGTGCAGATGTTTGATTTGCTTGGGTGTGTGACACACGTTCTTCTGGTCATGCAGGGCCATGTGCTTTGCCCGACAGCTTTCGGGCACAGCACGTTTCCAGAGCGCCCCAGCCCTTTCAGGTGATTCTTTCGCGTCACATGTCGCCTCCACATCATCAATCGACTTGCCTTGCCACGGCCTCGCCATTGTGCTGCCTGATGGATTCATTGTGCTGTTTGTTGGATTGCCAAGCGCAGCTTTTCTCAGATGACACCTTGTAACTTTGAGCTCCGAATCGTCGCATGTGTCCTTCACACGAATTTTCGATTGTATCCGTGGTTTTGCTGGCCAAGCCTCCGTCAAACGAGATGTTTCACGTGTTTTATGGCCGAGGCAACGCTCCACATTAAATACTTGGCCCCGAGCTTCAATTTGCATAGCTGCAAGCGCTCCGAAGAGATCCATCCGATCCATCCGATCCATCCGATCCATGCCATGAATTTTCCTTGCAGGCCGCGATGTCGAGAGCGGTGCATGTGCCTCGCCTCAAGACCGCGAAGCCGATGAGGAGATCTGGAATCACATGGAGGAAGTTGAGCTCAGGCCGGTTGCACTTGAGCACAGCCTCGAGCGGACCGATATCGCCGATGCTAATGGCACCGGTCAAGCAAGCTTTGGGTTTTCATCGCGTGGCCAGGGGCGGGGTAGACGCCTCAATAGCAATCCCAGGCCCTTCACTCTGTGCGTGAATCCAGGATTTGGCATAAACGTTTGGTCCACAGTGTATCACTCTTGTGCGTCTCAAGTGCCCGTTCGACGTGTGTTGTCAGCTAAAATTGGCTTCTTCTCGCAGATTGTTCAACCTTGTCTTGTTCGCTAGCAGTTGGTCCGTGCCACCGTACCCGCGCCCACTGCCTGAGGCATGCGACAGGCATGATATCCATAGGAGCTCTCCAGATGCCACGGCCGCTGCTACACATGCAGGGGATTGCGCAGCCTCAACTGTCACTTGGCATCTCTGCCCCAGCCACCTCCAAGAGCACATGTCAAATTGTCCTGCGACACGCCTGACTAAAGCCATGCACTTTCAGATATGCTCGCGGAAGCCAAGCACGCGCATCGGCTGTGCAGATGTTTGATTTGCTTGGGTGTGTGACACACGTTCTTCTGGTCATGCAGGGCCATGTGCTTTGCCCGACAGCTTTCGGGCACAGCACGTTTCCAGAGGTCCCCAGCCCTTTCAGGTGATTCTTTCGCGTCGCATGTCGCCTCCACATTGTCAATTGACTTGCCCTGCCACGGCCTTGCCATTGTGCTGCCTGATGGATTCATTGTGCTGTTTGATGGATTGCCAAGCGCAGCAAGTGTCGCAAACGCGAACCACTTGCCCTTGGTGACCTGTATGTGATTCCAGTCTTAGCATTGTGGCAGACTTGGTGCCTGGGTTTGGATTGAGCTTGGCCCTTGAGTCTTATTCCCAGGAGCCATGCTGCTTGTTGCTATCCGGCCTTTGTGCTTGCTTGACATTTGCGCACCCACATGGCCCTGCAGCCATGCGAGGCCACCTCCAGGCTTGCAAGCCCTGCAGAGCAGGTTTGCACAGTTCAGCTTGTAGGTTGGCTGTGCCAAGCATGCATGACATGGAGCTTCAGCGATCATTAGTTCAAATCCAAGAAGCTCGCTATTCTGTGCAGAAAGGCTCTTGCCAGCGTGGCTGGCAGTATTCGTTGGATGAGTTCCGAAGCATCTAAGGAAGCCTCCAAACGTCGCAGACATTGGAAACCGCACTATTTGCCGTAAATCAGCCTCTTCCCAGCTCCAGCGTTTGTGCAGAGCCCACTGCACACGATGATATTCTGACACTGGCGGGGCAAAGCCACATTCTGTGTCGCGCATGTGACACAAGTTCCTGCCAAAGAAAGGTTGGTCTGGGCGCATCGGCCAGAGGCTTCACGGATGTGATTCAGTTTACTTGATGCAAAAGCATCGCCGTCACATGTGTGGCGCAGTTTTGGTGGGCATGGCAAGAAGATTTGCAACCCCAATGCCGCCCACATCAGGGTGTTGTCCGCCAGAGGACGGCCAGGAGTTGCCGGAACAACCGTGGCATCACTAGATGCCGCCTTGTAAGCTTGAGCACGGAGCAGTCATGGCAAAGAGACTTGGTGCCTGGGTTTGGATTGAGCTTGGCCCCCTTGAGTCTTGTTCCCAGGAGCCATGCTGCTTGTTGCTATCCGGCCTTTGTGCTTGCTTGACATTTGCGCACCCACATGGCCCTGCAGCCAAGCGAGGCCACCTCCAGGCTTGCAAGCCCTACAGAGCAGGTTTGCACAGTTCAGCTTGTAGGTTGGCTGTGCCAAGCATGCATGACATGGAGCTTCAGCGATCATTAGTTCAAATCCAAGAAGCTCGCTATTCTGTGCAGAAAGGCTCTTGCCAGCATGGCTGGCAGTATTCGTTGGATGAGTTCCGAAGCATCTAAGGAAGCCTCCAAACGTCGCAGACATTGGAAACCGCACTATTTGCCGTAAATCAGCCTCTTCCCAGCTCCAGCGCTTGTCGATTGTTCGGAGTTTAGGTAATGTGTTCAGACCCATGTCACCATGCGCAGAGGCTGCTGAAAACGATGCACTGTTGGCAGGCAGCTTGCCCAGATATGGCTTGGACTGCATGTTTTGTGGCAATTACTTACATCGCAAAAGTGTTCTCGAAGTATGGGGCAGCCAACAGTGATGTCAGCCAAGAGCCAGAATACTATGCCTGTTGAATCACGTGGATGTGAAACAGGCAAGTGTTGAGAAAACGGCTGCAAAACAGAGCTAGCTTGGCTGTTCAATCACAATATTCACTCTGGCTCGGTGTGGCAGAATCACTGTCTGGAGACTCTGCCAGCACAGAAAGCCTTAGGATTCAGACTTGAGACTGCACAGATGTCTTGATTTCAGATTCCTGCAAAGAACCCATCAGCAATCTGCGAGAACAAGGTTGGTCTGGGCGCATCGGGCAGAGGCTTCACAGATGTGATTCATTTTGCTTAATGCAAAAGCATCGCCGTCACATGTGTGGCGCAATTTTGGTGGACACGGCAAGAAGATTTGCATGCCCAATGCCGCCCACATCTGGGCGTTGTTGGTCAGAGGACGGCCAGGAGTTGCCGGAACAACTGTGGCATCACTAGATGCCGCCTTGTAAGCTTGAGCACGGAGCAGTCATGGCAAGCCTGGGGCCCCATTGATGGTGTGACTCATACGTGCCCGTGCAAGGATGGTGGGTGACTTCATAGACTGCTATCATCCGTGTTGCTTAGGGAAACTTCGTCCAGAAACCATTCGTGCTGCAAAAGTGCGCAGACTGCGGACTGTTTAAAGCCGAGTGTAGACGGGGCGGACTTGGTTGTTGTGGTGCTCTGCCTGCGCTATCTGGGCAAGTCGCGGAAACAACTCTTACACCTACAGTCGCTGACTGGTCAATTTGGGAGGCAGCAAATATGTGCAGCACTGAACAACCTCCCCAAAGCTGCGAAGTGAGTGGGCGGCCAGTTTTCTACAGCCGCGTGCAACATCACTCCACATTGGTGAGACTGTCACCGGAACCTGCCAGACACTGATGTCAGATACTACTTTTGCGCTGTCCATCACGCACGTCCGAAAGATTGAAGGGACACCATGTCAAGTCCTTGTGACGTGTTTCTTGCGCTGCAGCTATTTGCCATTTGCACTTGCCAGCTTGAAGTCTGCTTGCCCACAGCGAATAGCCAAGGGGCGCCTGCAATTGATGACTTGCAAGCCCTACAGAGCAGGTTTGCGCAGCTCAGCCTATAGTTTTGCTGCGCCGAGCATGCATGACATGGAGCTTCGGCGATCTTTAGTTCAAGAAGCTCGCAGTTCTGATCAAACAGGATCTAAGCGTTTCTGGTGATTGGTAGAAGAGTTTGGCCTCCAAAGGATCTGAAGATAGTGCGGCAGTCCCGTTTCGCATGCGCGGACCGCCATCTTGGAAAAGGTTCAACTTGTGAGCCTTGACTTGCTTTCAGCTCCAAGCCGATACATCTTTGACATGAGAAGTTGCAGTTGCTGTTTGCTACAGCATTCCTGCCCAGTCTGACACCAGCTTGCCAGTTTGCTTCGTTCAATCTTCCCACGTCCATTGAAGTGCAAATGGCGAGGTTGCATTGCTCAATTGCCCCTCGATTGCTTGGCCATAGGTAAGCAATAGCATCGCATAATTGTGTCTAGGCTTTTACAGCTGCCTTTTGTTTGCTTGATCATCAGCCGCGCAGTTCGCAAAGGCACCTAGAGCATGGCAGTTGCCATCCACAGCCATGTGTGCGCCTTCGAAGCTTCCGATCGGGAGTGAATCTCTCCGAAGCCAAGAGTGCTTTTGCATGTAAAATCGCCCTGTGAGGTTGTTCAAAGCTCGTTTCAAAGATTGGTTCCACGCCCTGTGACGGAGTTGTCGGCCCAGCGCCAAGCCGGTGAGACAGGCTCCTTCGCTTTCGCAACGCAAGCTTCGGGTGGTAGTGGCCGAGCCGTCAGGATGAAAGTCTTGAGTTTAGAATGAAGTTGTGGAGAGCATGCCGTTCGTGTGCCATCGATGCTTGGCTTTGCGCGACGTTTGAGGTTGCACAGGCTGTCTACAAAGTGCGTCGCTGCCGAACACAGCCTCGTCATTTGGCTGCAAGATCAGCGCCACGCGTTGCATTTGCTTTCGGAAGCAGAAACTTTACAAGCATTGCTGTCACATGGGCCATTCCTTTGCTGCACTGCAAAATGCGTGTGGACAGAGTCAAAGGGCTGGTAAGCTTGGGCGGGTTTGTGAGCAAGAGCCCGCTCGGAATTGCAAAGGGCTTTCCCACGCTGCAGTTTCAGCGCACTCACACGCACATTGCCACGTTGCAGCTGAGATGCCAAAGGCCCAGATTCGGAAGTTGAGAAGCATTAGGCTTGCAAGGACAGGATGGAAAGGATGGAAACGAAGACACAAGCGTCCAGCAGCCAGTTTCCTACAGCCGTGTCCAACATCACTCCACATCGGTGAGACTGTCACCGGAACCTGGCAGACACTGATGTCAGATACTACTTTTGCGCTGTCCATCACGCACGTCCGAAAGATTGAAGGGACACCATGTCAAGTCCTTGTGACGTGTTTCATGCGCTGCAGCTATTTGCCATTTGCGCTTGCTAGCTTGAAGTCTGCTTGCCCACAGCGAGTAGACAGGGTTGGAAGGCAACTTTGTGTATTGCGCTGCTTGGCCGTCCAAGCCGAATTGCAATCCATTGATGGCGAGAGTATTGGACCAAGCATTGGGTTGCCCCATGCAAACTGCATCCAGTGGAGTTGGTTTGGTGGGAGACAACTCTGCCTCCAAACCCTACCAAGTGGCGCTGCGGCTTGAGCAGGTCCTCAGTTTGCATCGCGTCACCAAGCCAACTCAGCTGACTATGCCGCTGTTGCCTCGATCCAAGCCCAGCAAGGTCCCGTTCTGCTTTGTGCTATCTTGTTGCTCCAGGATAGCGCTGCTTGCTGCGATGCAGCGTTTCACATGCTCAGACCTAGTGACACGCGCGAGGTGACGCGTATGACATTCCGAGTTCAAGTAGCTCAATTGGTTCAAGTAGTTCAAGTGCACACGCCACGTCGGATACAAAGCGCTTGCCGGTTCCAGTGCCGGGGTGTTTCATGTTCGACGCTTGCGAGCCTTGAGCTGTTTGCGAGCCTTGCGGGTTTCTACTTGGCTCTTGTGTCGCCAAAGTGCTGTGCTCCTTCAGATTAAACTGCGCACTGTCCGAAGGACTCGAGCTTGCCCCGATTGCTAGTACCAGAGAAGCTTGGGGGCAGAGGCTTCACGTGGCTTCAGTTTGGTTAATGCAAAAGCATCGCCGTCACATGTTTGGCGCAGCCTTGGTGGCCATGGCAAGAACATTTGCATGCCCAGTGATGCCAACATCAGGGATATGTGATTCCAGTCTTAGCATTGTGGCAGACTTGGTGCATGGGTATGGATTGCGCTTGCCCCGCTTGAGTCTTGTTGCGAAAAGCCACGCTGCGTGTTGCCATCCGGCGTTTGTGCTTGCTAGCTTGAAATCCGCGCGGGTTCCAAGCATCTAAGCCTGCGTCAGTCAAATGTGGCAGACTTTGGGGACAGCCAGATAATGTGTTCAGACCCGCGCATCAGCAATCTGCCAGAACAAGCTTGGTCTGGGAGCATGGGGCAGAGGCTTCACGGCTGTGATTCAGTTTACTTGACGCCAAAGCATCGCCGTCACATGTTTGGTGCAGCCTGGGTGGACATGGCAAGAAGATTTGCATGCCCAATGTCGCCCACAGCAGGATGTTGTTTGCCAGAGGACGGCCAGCAATTGCCGGAACAACCGTGGCATCACTAGATGCCGCTGTTTGCCCTTGGTGATCCTGTATGTGATTCCAGTCTTAGCATTGTGGCAGACTTGGTGCATGGGTGTGGATTGCGCTTGCCCCGCTTGAGTCTTGTTGCGAAAAGCCACGCTGCGTGTTGCCATCCGGCGTTTGTGCTTGCTAGCTTAAAATCCGCGCGGGTTCCAAAGCATCTAAGTCTGCGTCAAATGTGGCAGTCTTTTGGGACAGCCAGATAATGTGTTCAGACCCGCGCATCAGCAATCTGCCACAACAAGGTTGGTCTGGGCGCATCGGGCAGAAGCTTCACGGCTGTGATTCCGTTTACTTGACGCCAAAGCATCGCCGTCACATGTTTGGTGCAGCCTGGGTGCACATGGCAAGAAGATTTTCATGCCCAATGCCGCCCACTTCAGGGGCATCACCAGATGCCGGTGTTTGCCCTTGGTGATCCTGTATGTGATTCCAGTCTTGGCATTGTGGCAGACTTGGTGAATGGGTATGCATTGAGCTTGGCCCGCTTGAGTGTTGTTCCCAGGCTGGAGCCTCTACAGTATGGCAACTTGCGGTATGCGGCTATCCTTGCATGTCTCTCAGGAAATTACGTGTGAGCTGGCCATGCTCACGAAGCAAGGTCTCCGTAGGGTGAAGCCTGCAACAAATCCAGCAGCCTTCCGCAATGCGAATCTTTGCCCCTCACACCAATGCCAATCTTGACAAAACGGCAATTGGCCACGCTGGTTACAAATCCATCATACAGCAGGAGTCCCACTCAGGTGAATGTACACTGGTGGCTTTGCAGCGTGGAACAGCTGCTTGACAGCTCGGCATTCGAGATGCGCCATGTTGGTGTTTCACTTAGGCCGTTCCTGTCTCAGCCTTGACGAGTGACATTGAGTCACCGAGACAAAGTTGCAATCGCCCAGCAAGACTTGTCCAAGATCAAAAGCAGACTCATTTACAGACTCCTTACACCTTCCCAATTGCAATGTGTTTTCAATCATCCCAAGCACGAAAAGAGGAAACCATGCAAAAGAACAACGCCTTTTGCAAGCAGGCTATTGGGTCTTGGTACTCGAACAGCATGGCTCGGCCGTCCGTGAAACAACCAGTCAAGCGAGTTCGAATCAAACCTTCCCCAAGGCCAAAGAAGCTCAACCTGGCTAGCGGCCTTGGTTTTGGATTTAGAAAGCGTCCATCTTTCAAGATGGAACAAAACCTGGAGAAGATGCGCAAGTTGGCAGTCCACTTCCAGCCCGAGTTTCTCGCTTGAGCTGAAAAGTCGTGGGATCGGCTAACTCAGACCTTACCACGACAGCAATACACTCAACTCGCAGTCCCAGACCCAGAAGTCAGAGGCTGTGCTCAGGCGATGCCTCGAAAGTTTCAGACGCCTCAAAAGTCTCGAGTGCGGCGTACGCGCCTGTGCTCGAGCTATAGACTTTTACACACAAGCTTGCCTCGAACAAAGCAATTCCCAAGCTCCAAACAGGTTCTACAATTGTTCAATGCTCGATTGCCACAATCAACTGTTCTCGCTTGGCAAGTGCAGAGTGACACTTCACTTTGCATTGCACAGAATCTATGATGGAATCTGCGTGATTCCACCCTGTCGCTTGTGGCATTGAAGACTCGATGCCGACTCAGAGCACCTGTGCAAATTTTATCGAAGGGCAGATCGTGGCTTCTCGGAGCACTTAAGCTGCAGAAAGCTTAAAATCGGAGGTTGCTTGGACCTGCATGGCCGTTTGAATGCTTGCAGGCTACGCAGTTGCAGCATCAGGTTGCATGAGGAAAGGATTCTTCAAGGATGCAAGCGTTGCTTGTAAAACGATTTCACCAACTTGAATCAGACATGTCATGGCTGGTTTGCATTGTCGCTGAGCCTGCGTGGTGTTGCAGACATGTTCATTCAAGTCTTGCAGTGCAAAGTCTGCTGTGCTTCCTCGCTTGAACCAAGACTGAGAACCTCCAAACAGGTGCCAGGTTGTTGGCCAGCCATGCTCGCTTGCCGCAATCAGGTTTCTCTTGGCAAACGCAGAGTGATTCACAGAATCTATGCGATTCCACCCCGCCGCTTGCAGCATTGAACACTTGCTGCCCACTCAGAGCACCCTGTTCAGTTGAGCTACCGAAAGCTTGAGAGTGGGAGGCCGCTTGGTCCGGATTGTATCTCGCAAAGATCCCATTGTGCAAACTGACGGTGCTTTGGTGAGCTGCCAAGCCAGAGCAGGGAACGGGCGTGGGTTGTGCATTTGATGAAGCAAAGCCGCTCACGCTGAAGGTAACCTCAACGTAGCACCATCGCCGCATCGCCGCTTTTCTGGCTTTGGCAAGGAAGTGTCGAAATCTCTAACACTGCTTGCTTTGTTGCTGCTTGTACCTTGTGCTCCAGTGCACGAAGATTCCTTGGAATGCTGGTGGGCAAACTCAGAGTGTGGCGGCTGCGGCTGGTGGGATATCTATCCACTAGTTTTGCTGGAACAAGCGCTACATGAACCTCGCTCTACACCTCAGTTTGCTGAGGCGTCGTTTTTTCGTCCAGTCTCAAATTGTTGACTGTCGGGGTGAATTTGCTAGAGGAACCCCCTGAATCTATCTCTCTTTGTTTTTGATTGTTATCTTTTGTGTTGCAAGTGTTCCCGAAAAATATTTCAAATCAGAGCACGTAAACCTTTTTGCCTGGAACTGACGGCGGCCCCGATGTTCTATCTAAGCATCTTGCGGAGTAATAGGGGAGGTAGCAGCTGCTATTGTTGGAGTGGGAGAAGGTCCCAGCGTGATAGACCGCTCGTGAGGGCCGACCGCAAATCATAGTCAAATACAATAGAAGAGCCCCCCTAAAAGCGGGCCCTCCTGCCTGCCTTAGCTTCCAATCCGGCATACAAAAAAGAAATAGGGCCCGGTACCTTAATGGTGTTTCGTTTTGTGGATTTCGTATTTTGGCCGAGTTGGTTGTGTTGTGATCCGAGTCGGGTTTTCTTTGTTTCTTTGAGGCGGCGGGTGGCAGCGGCTCTGGAGCTGCAGCAGCGAACGTGAAAAAAAAAACAAACTAGACGACGAGTGGCCCGGAAGCATAGAGGCAAGTTGATGCAGGTGAGGTAACTCTCGCACAGTTAGCATGAGGAGTTGGCAGGCCAAGCAATTCTCAAAAAGTTGGCATGAGAAGCTGGCAGGTTAAGTAACTCTCGAATAGTTGGCTGGCAAAGTTGGCGGGTGAAGTAATTCTCGCAAAGTTGACATGAGAAGTTGGCAGGCGAAGTAACTCAAGAGAAAAGTTGGCATGAGAAGTTGGCAGATGAAATAACTCTCAAAGAGTTGGCATGAGAAGTTGGCAGGTGAAGTAACTCTCGAAAAGTTGGCGTGAGAAGCTGGCAGGTGAAGTAATTCTCGAAAAGTTGGCACGAGAAGATGGCGCGTGAAGTAACTCTCGAAAAGTTGGCGTGAGAAGCCGGCAGGTGAAGTAACTTTCGAAAAGTTAGCATGAGAAGTTGGCAGGCGAAGTAGTTCTCGAAAAGTTGGCGCGAGAAGTTGGCAGGCGAAGTAACTCTCGAAAAGTTGGCAGGCGATGTTGGCAGGTGAAGTACCTCTCGAAAAGTTGGCATGAGAAGCTGGCAGGTGAAGTAATTTTGCGAAAAGTTGCCACGAGAGGTTGGCAGATACAGTATTTCTCGAAAAGTTGGCATGAGAAGTTGGCAGGTGAAGTAATTCTCGAAAAGTTGGCAGGTGAAGTTGCTACGAGAGGTTAGCAGGTAAAGTATTTCTCGAAAAGTTGGCATGAGAAGTTGGCAGGTAAAGTAATTCTCGAAAAGTTGGCATGAGAAGCTCGCAGGTGTAGTAACTCTCGAAAAGTTGGCATGATAAGCCCGCAGGTGAAGTAACTCCTCGAAAAGTTGGCACGAGAAGTTGGCAGGTGAAGTAACTCTCGAAAAGGTGGCATGAGAAGCTGGCAGGTGAAGTAATTCTCGAAGTTTCGGTATGAGAAACTGGCAGGTGAAGTAATTAACCCTCAAAAAGCTGGAGCGGCGGAGGCGCTCCGCGTGCTACATTTGCAATTTACAGTTGCGATTTTCCAGCCATTTGTATCTAAAAGTTGCGATTTTCCAGCCGGAGCTGCGGGAGCTCGCTCCGCGTACTACGTCTGTACTTAAAAAGTGCGATTTTCCAGCCGGAGCTGCAGCAGCCTCCGCGTACTACGTCTGTACTTAAAAGTTGCGATTTTCTAGCCGGAGCTGCAGGAGCACGCTCCGCGTACTACGTTTGTACTTAAAAGCTGCGATTTTCAAGCCGGAGCTGCCGCGGACCAGGGGGGAATCAAACCCGGGACCGCGGGATTGCGAAAGCAGGCGCGCGCACCACGAGACAACTTCCAAAAGCCGTTTCGCGAGCAAGAAAATCGCACGGCGCCACAGCGAGAGCGTTTCGACACGCACGATCTTCGTAGAGGGTTCGCCAAGGTCAAGACAAATTCGCACGGCGCTACAGCGAGAGCGCTTCGACACACAGGATCTCCGCAGAGGGTTCGCCAAGGTCAAGACAAATTCGCACGGCGCCACAGCGAGAGCGCTTCGACACGTAGGATCTCCGTAGAGGGTTCGCCAAGGTCAAGACAAATTCGTACGGCGCCATAGCGAGAGCGCTTCGACACGTAGGATCTCCGCAGAGGGTTCGCCAAGGTCAAGACAAATTCGCACGGCGCCACAGCGAGAACGTTTCGACACGCACGATCTCCGCAGAGGGTTCGCCAAGGTCAAGACAAATTCGCACGGCGCCACAGCGAGAGCGCTTCGACACGCAGGATCTCCGCAGAGGGTTCGCTAAGGTCAAGACAAATTCGCACGGCGCCACAGCGAAACGCTTCGACACGCACGATCTCCGCAGAGGGTTCGCCGCGCTCAAGACAAATTCGCACGGCGCCACACCGAGAGCGCTTCGACACGCACGATCCCCGCAGAGGGTTCGCCAAGGTCAAGACAAATTCGCACGGCGCCATAGCGAGAGCGCTTCGACACGCACGATCTCCGCAGAGGGTTCGCCGCGCTCAAGACAAATTCGCACGGCACCACAGCGAGAACGCTTCGACACGCACGATCCCCGCAGAGGGTTCATCGGGCTCAAGACAAATTCGCACGGCGCCACAGCGAGAGCGCTTCGACACGCACGATCTCCGTAGACGGGTGCGTTTCGTAAGCTCCCGTCGGGCCTACCCCCGCCATAAAAAGAAGAAGAATTAAGAGTCGAGATGTGAAGGTAGAACAGAAAAGTTAGCTTGTGTTTTTAGGATAGTGAAGTAACACCCGACAAATTAGCTTGTGTTTTTAGTAGAATGAGATAACAGCCGAAAAGTTGATGTGAGAAGTTGGCAGGTGAAGTAATTCTCAAAAAGTTGATATGAGAAGTAGGCAGGTAAAGTAACTCTCGATAAGTTGGCATGAGAAGTTGGCAGGTGAAGTAACTCTCGACAAGTTGGTATGAGAAGTTGGCAGGTGAAGTAATTCTCGACAAGTTGGTATGAGAAATTGGCAGGTGAAGTTGACAGCCGCTTTTAGAAGAAGAACCCTTCGCAATGCTTCCGGGAAAAAAACGATCCTTGCGATTGAACAAATTCCGCTTCAGCAACCAAGCCGCACACACTTCAGAAACTTCGGCTTAGCAACTGCTTCAGAAACTAAAATTATCTGTTCGCATCAGCAACTACATTTTCCGCTTCAATGACCCAATAGGGGGAAAATTAAAAGTTTTTATATGGTTGGAAATGTTAATGTTCTTCGAGGTTCAGTAGCAAATGCATCTGAGTTTTCTTGGAACTGGAATTTGATGTGTTAGGCAGAAAAGTCGAAGCGAGGGTGGGACATAGCCTTCGTTGCGAGAAAGCCGTAGTTGAGAGCATTGTAATAGGCGAGGAAATGAAGTAGAGGGAGGAGGGGTTCTTTCGAGGTTTCGTGCGAAACAATGTAGTTGCACTAGAGTCTTTATGCGGTAAGTAGAAAGTCAAAGCTGGGGGAGAGGGTCAGCGTTTATTCGAGGGAATACACGAAAATATATAAGCGAAATTTAGTATATATAAAAATAGAAAGAATGATAATAATATAATTTTGGGATGTGTTTTGGTTTGCCGAATTCTTGTTTAATATATATTTTATAAATAAATTGTTTTATTTAGAGAATTGGAATTTAAAAAAAAAAAAAAAAAAAAAAACGATATGGTTTTGAGGTTATATATTTTATGTATGTAGTGGTATTTTCGCATAGTGTTTGTGATGATTGGTTATATGATTTGTATGTATTATTGTTTGTTTTTTTATGGTATAATGTTTTGTTTTTTATATGGTTATAAGGTTCCGATTTTTTTATGGGAGTTAAATAAATTTGTTTAGAATTTTATGATGTAATTTAGCTAAATCTTGCCGAAATTTTGGGTCGTTTCTAACGATACTCGAATTGTTTTATAGAATTTGGTGGTTTGTAGAAAAAATTGCTGGGCTAAATTTTGGTGAAATTTGGGAATTTTGTTCGAGGTGAAATTTCTCGAAAATGTCTTTGTATTTTTTGGATTGTTTTGTTTTGTTTGTGTTTTTGTTGTAAGTATTTAGATTTGTTGTTGTTTTGTGTATTTTCGTATGTTTGTAATTGTAATATTTAGTTTTGTTTTTAATTTATTTTTTGGCTATATATATTTTTATGAATTCTTTTTTAAAGATGAAATATTTCCGTATTGCTGCGCCGTATTTCAAGCTCCGTTTTTTTTTTGTTTTTTTTTCCCATTATTGATTATGTTTATTATTGTTTTTGTTTGCTTGTTTGTTTTTATGTTCTCTTTCTCTCTTTCTTTCTTTTTTTCTTTCTCTCTCTTTTTCTCTCTTTTTCTCTTTTTCTCTTTCTCTCTTTCTCTCTTTCTCTCTTTCTCTCTTTCTCTCTTTCTCTCTTTCTCTCTTTCTCTCTTTCTCTCTTTCTCTCTTTTTCTTTTTCTCTTTGTATCTCTTTTTCTCTGCTTTCTTTCTCTTTTCTCTCTTGTTGTTTTCTTTCTTTCTTTTTTTCTTTCTCTCTTTGTCTTGTTGTTTCTTTCTCTCTTTTTTCTTTTTCTCTTTGTATCTCTTTCTCTCTTCTTTCTTTCTCTTTTCTCTCTTGTTGTTTTCTTTCTTTCTTTTTTTCTTTCTCTCTTTGTCTTGTTGTTTCTTTCTCTCTTTTTTCTTTTTCTCTTTTTCTCTCTTTCTCTCTTTCTCTCTTTCTCTCTTTCTCTCTTTCTCTTTTTGTGTCTTTTTGCCTCTTTTTATCTTTCTCTTTTTATCTTTCTCTTTTTATCTTTCTCTTTTTATCTTTCTCTTTTTCTCTTTTTCTCTTTTTCTCTTTTTCTCTTTTTCTCTTTTTCTCTTTTTCTCTTTGTTTTTTTTTTTTTTCTTTCTCGTCTTCTTTCTCTTTTTGTCTTTTCATTTCTTTGTTTTATTGTCTTTTGTTTCTTTCTGTATTTCTTTCTTTGTTTTTTTTTCTCTTTCTCTCTCTCTTGAGTGGTGATTTGGTCGAAATCGTAGTTGATTCGATGCAATTGTTGATGCGTGTAGGTGTATGGTGTTTGTTGGTGATGAAGATTATATGTTTATATAATCGGTGAAACTAGAATTATTTTAGGTTGTTTTTTATGGAAAGTGCAGTTGGATGATGACCATTTAGTTGGTGTAGTGAGTTGTGAGGTGTAATGATATTAATAAAAAATAATTATCTTTGAAAAATATGGATGGGGAGGTAATGAGTCGTAGGGGTGGGTGATAAATTGGCTGCAGTGTTCTGATTGATAATAGGTATAGCTTCTTCAACCGGACTTCACATACGACCTCGTACTGTTTACAAAAGATTCGGGCACATCATAAACAAAAAACGCAACTACAAACATCAGTCGCAAACGGAACACGCAAGAAAAAAAACGCCACCTCCTCCATGCCTGCCGCTCAAGTTCACGATACCCCTTGGCTACTTCACCAACCGGACAACATCGACTACTACCAGGACCACCGTGACACACAGAACAACTTTTTACTCCGGAAAAAATGAAATACACGCACAGAAGACCTCAAAGGACACACAATCAGATCAACGGAGCAAGCCAAACCCCTTGGTGAAATTTGCCAAAATTTCATCGGAACTGTAGAAAGGTGAAGGTGTTACTGAAGATGTCCTTTTGACGCGCGCGTTGTATGCTCATTTGGTGGTGTGGCCAGTGGAAACAAGGGTTTTGTGATGCCAGTCGCTTGTTGAACAGGCAGAATAAATTCTGGAGCTGGTGTAGAAACCTCGAGCAGAATGACATTCAGCGTAGTCTCATCCATAGGCATAGTTCCAGCCTTTCCTGGTAGTTCGACCTATTGGGATGCAGCAAAACAGGACAGACAATTGTGAGCAATTTTTGCTCAAGAAAGCACATAGGGTGGTAAAACAATAAACAAAAACATGTAATCTTCCAATCCTCCAAAAGCCGCCAAACATGCGAATTGCTGGTTGTTACAATTACTCCAACTTATAGTTACTATAACGGTTTTTGTTTTTGTTACTCACATGCAGGGTAGTATACTTTCATATGGCCAATGCCAATGCCTCTGCAGTGTTTCTTTTGCTGCTGTGTTTTTGTAAACAAGTCTGGCTGTTGTAGTGTGTTGATTTTGTGGGATTCTGATGTTGTATTTGATGGGGAGGTGTTGTTTAAAGGTTTTGCTTGTTTGCTAGTTGTTGTTCAGCAATGCTCTTGCTTTCTGTGGATGCGCGCGTTCAGCTTGTTGCAAATGTTGGTTGCAAGCAGGAAATTTCTGAGGTGTAGTGCATTCTTAATTCATATACAAATAGCATAGAGTTCACACCATCTTGAAACCTGAAGTTCTCTGGCAGCAGGGCGTGGTGGATGCTGTGAGGTATCGCTAGCTCCTTGTGGAGTCTGCAATGTCTGGTCGTGTGCATGCTAACCATTGAAAATTAGTGCTTCATCTTTTATTGCTGGTTTGTATTGCAGTGGCGAGGTTCTGTCTTTAGTCTTACAAGGCTATGCTTTTGGTGGCAGAGTAGTTGATATGCCAAAGTCGATGTTTCTTCCAAGAAATGTTCGAGGTAGCTGAAGGTGGTGGAATCCACAGCGTCACCAAGTACCAAGAGGAGTTTCGTGAACATTTATATAGAGGCGTAGACGGAGTTTTCGTGTTCGTTGTATTGATTTTTGCAGCGATTCGGCTTCGTACACCTGGCCGTATAGGTATCGCTTCCTATTTGCCATAGACGTTATATAGATAAATATGGTTTGACTCATATTTCATTCCTTGCACGGCCGCGAGCAAACCACCAATCCAAGCCACCAATCATATCGCGGTGCTTTGCTGCTAAGGTACAGCCGTCGGGCCCCGATCGGGGCCCGATTGCACCGTCGGCGTCATCGGGGCCCAACACTGCAATCGAAGCCCGACCGGGGCAAACCTCCAATAGTACACAGCCGGTTTTGCTTAGGATGTCGCTTTACCTGATAAAGGCACATGCAGCCATCGGGCCTAGATCCAGGCCCGACAACGCAATCGTTGCCCGACGCTGCAACCGAAGCCCGGCCGCGAGCAAACCACCAATCCAAGCCACCAATCAGCGCGCTGCTTTGCTGCTAAGGTACAGCCGTCGGGCCCCGATCGGGGCCCGATTGCGCCGTCGGGCCTTGATCGGGGCCCCGATGGCGCCGGCCCAACGCTGCAACCAAAGACCGGGGCCGGGAGCAAGCAATCCAAGCCACCAGCACAGCCAGTTTTGGCTTACAATGTCGCTTTGCTGTTGAGGCACATGCAGTCATCGGGTGTCGTTTTTGCTGTTGAGGCGGCCCAACGCTGCAATGCAATTGAATGAGTTCCCGGGTTCCACCAAGGTTCCACCAGGGTTCCACGAGGCTCTGCAAGGGTTGCGGGGTGGTCTGGGGCGCTTTCACCAGGTTCCACCCAGGGTTCCATGAAGTTGTGCAAGGGCTGCGGGGTCCGGGGCGGGATTGAGGTAAGGTTCCACGACAGTTTAACTAGGGCCCACCAGGGTTCCACAAGACACTAAGCAAAACAATCAGTGGCTTTCAGAACAGTTCTGTATACACTTGCTCACGGCTCCACAAGGGCTGCGGGCGCAGGGTTCAACAGGTTTGACACGACAAGGGTTCCACAAAATTTCCACCCGCGGTCAGAGGCCAAGGTGCTTCTTGGTGCCAGGTCCCAGTTGTGCTTCTAGATGCAGAGCCTTGGCTTTTTTGGGTCAAGATGTGTGTGGGCTGTTTGTGTGTTGTATTGTTGCTTTTGGAATCATTTGGCGCGAAAAGACGCAGAAGCTTTCGCTTGCTGACACACCCTTCCACACAGAGTGCATTCACCGATACAAGCCAGTGTGGAATGCAGTGCCAGATCACTGTCACTACTATTGTAATGAGTGCTGACATATATGGGATGTCGTACGGATTCACAAGATGCTTCCGTGCGCAAGGTGCTGCACCAGCCTGCCGACCAATGTTTTTCAGGGGGCTGAGGCAATATGACTTGCCAATGTGCTGCACGGGGGCGCGAGCGCGAATCACCCTCTGTGGCCACTGTGAACTAATGGTGAACGAATGAGCCAATGAATGGAGGTTTCGTTTTTGTCCATGTCCACAGTATCATGTTTTGGCAATATGATAAGCATGGGTCAGCCAAAAAATGCAAGTTTTGCGCAGAAAGGGCAGACAAAGAGTCCTCGTTTCTTGGAAGATAACTACATTCTTGCAAGCAACGCTGTGCTAGTTTGGAGACGGATAACCTACTGGGCAGTTTCATGGAGAGAAAGTATACAGAATTTAAGCCCGGATGACAAAAAAGCAAAATAGTTCTAAGAGTTTGATTGTTTTTTGTTTCTTGTGATTCATCGGGCCGTTTGCCATATCTTCCTGAATATGCAGATCATTGTCCGTTGCAAGCCAAGATTCATCGGAGTTTCTTTTTCTTTCTGCACCTATGTACTCTAGGCGCCACAAACATGTTCCTCTCGGCGCAATTTGTGGGACAAATTGTGGGCCAAGCCGTCTTCAAAACTGTTCGTTTCCCGTCGAGCAGAAAAAAAGCGCTCGAACCCCGAAAATCTGGATAGAGATCCCAACGCTATCAGCTATTGGGGAAAAGCAGTTGCCACATGAACTAGGGTTTTTTCCGACATAATAAAGGGCCATAAAGATATATCCTAAAAGCAGCTTTCATATGCTACCAAAGCTATTCTCTAAACATTCCATAAAAACAAAAATTGTAATTAAATACTTCTATTCTTAAAGCTCGAGATTCACGAACGACTTAACAATAAAGAGCTTCAGACAAACCACAAATCTAATCATAGTGTATTATCGCTTTTGCTTAGGACGCCGCCTTAAGTATACAAAAATGCAGCCGACGAACCCCGATCGGAGCCTGATAGTGCCATCAGGCCCCGATCGCGACCCGACGGTGCAATCGGAACCCGACCGGGTCCCGAGGAGCAAACCACCAATCCAAATCATCAATCACAACGTGCCACCGATTTTGCTTTCGACATTATTAAGGCTAATCAAAACCTAAAAACCTCCAAACTACCAATCCTTTAAAACCCTTCTCGTAAAATCCTCACAATATAAAACTCTTATAAAACCTTACCTTACACTATCCTCGATTTATAAAACCCTCGTAGAGCCCTTAAAACCCAAAACCCACCGAATCACATCTTTAATTCTAAATATTAACATAAAGATTCAAGCACCGTAATGTTAAAGGGTTTAAATTAGCGCCCTTAAAATAAAACTATAATTTTAACTATAACAATAAAAAAATAATAATAAAAAACTAAAATATTAATAAGGTAAATATTAAAAAATAATTTTTTAACACATTTTCGCTATATAAATTTACTCACAAACTCAAAAACAAATCAAATCAAATTATTATAAAATTCAATACATAATAAAATAAATACTTAATATAACTCTTAAAAACCTATTTAATATAAAAAAAATGTTCAATGTAATAATCTCCGAAATAAACAACTCAAACAAAAACCCATAAAAGCTCCTTAAAAATTCTACAAAAACTACAAAAGCTCCGGAATAGTTCCGGAGTAATCGAAAAAAACAATTCCAAAAAAAATTCCAAAAGGATTATAAAAGGTATAACGCTATTAAAGATATCATCTCAACTTATTTTCTTTAAACATATTACTTAAACACTATTATCATTTTTTGTTAAAATAATATTCAAATTCTCGAACTAAAATCTATAATTTTCATTCGAATTTTACATTTTCCGAAATTTTATATATTATTTAAATATTTTATTTATACAACTTGCTTACTTGAAAATGTGTGAGCCATGCTCCTATTGAGCCGGAACTCACTGAGGTGTATCAAAACCGATTAAAATCAAATACAATACTGGTATTCTTCAAAGACCGTTTTAACACACAAGCACTTGCAAACCACCAACTCAGCTATGCTCAACTCGGCAGTGGAGGCCGGATTTGTTATGCCTTGGCAGTCAAGTGATGCTATACTCGTTATGTATCAACAGCGTAATACATGCTCAATCTATGCACGAAAAATGGATGGATTTCTTTTTGAAAGAGCCTGTTCAACTGGGACTGAAAGGGACAAATCTCTTCTTGATGACTCGTTATCTCGTTTTGGAGCCCGTTCAAAGGACATTTAATAAGAACTTTCGTTGGAAGCTTGATCTTCTTGTGTGTTTTCTTTTTCTCGCTTCGCTCGATAGAAACAACAAGTAGGGGTCGGCAGAGACATGTTGACATATAGATCAATGGGCACAACTTTGAGTGATGGGTAGAAACATAGAAAGGTGAAAACGTAAACCAAGGGATAGCTAGATACAATAAATAATGACCGACAAACAAAGACGCACCTTTAATTGCCAGCACGAAGGGTAGATCGTTAGCTCCTGGATAAGATAGATTTCTAAAAGGGAAACGAGGCTGTCAAACCAAAGAGGTTTTCAAAAGGGCTTGGTTAGTGAAACACCCCACGAAGCAGCGAGCATGGCGGCTTCAAGACGTCGCAGCAAGAAGCGCTCCCGAAAAGCAAACTGACTCGGCCCCATGGGCAGGGTGCAAGCTAAACGGAGCCAGGCTTACCTGGAAGGAGGGTTAGCTCTGCAAGCTTGACAGCCAATCGGCCAAGCGCGTGGCATTCCGCTTGGGGGAGCTGGAGCCGGAACGCTTGCCCGGGCTGTTGGAGCGGCTCCGCGCGCCTCACGTCTTTCGAGGCATTGAGGAGTTCAGTTTTCAGAAGGGATCATGCATCCTTCGTGCAGGATGAGTTTCAAAGAGAAACAAGGAGAGCGAGAGATATGCGAAACATTTTCTACACGAATGTGGTCCGAACCGTGCAATCCCATCACCAAACTTTCCATGAGATTGCTTAACTGCTTAACTGCCAAAGACTTCAACATATGTTTTGCAATACCCTTCAAACAACCAACTGGCAAACAGTAGAGCATCTGCTGCTTCCTGCTTTGAGTCGAATACGCGCCAAAACCGTCAATCTTTAACTCATTTGCCCAGAGGAGCCAGAAACGAAGGTTAACCTCTTGGGGTCAGGACTGAACATGGACCAACCGGGGAAACTATGGAACAACTGACGCAAATATCAAACGCCCCCCCCGATTTGTTTAACTCCGAAACACCACACCTGGTGGCGCAGGCAGAGGAAGAATCACAGGTGCGCCCTGACGCTCCAAGATGCTCCTGGTGCCAAAAATCGGGAAACATCATTTTGGATGGTTTGAGCAAAGCCCACGACAAATTCAAGTTTGCTAGAAGCCATCCATCCGCGTGTGCTTTTGTCTTGTCATCAATGCCCAACTCACCAGCAAGACCAGAATGTCAAGCTTGCCACGACTTCCGAATGTTTGTTGTGCATGGCATGGTCAAGCTGGTTGGTTTCAAGAGGGGGTCTTCGTTTTTTGAAAGAAACTGGCTACTCATTGCAACCCATTCGATGCAGCCAGTTCCACGCATACCTCAAGGGTATTTGGAGGCATAATGTACACTTGCAAATCCCCTCCATACCTTCCAAGCCCAGTCAGCTGGCCAGTTTTTCAGCGGCGCAAATCGTCTGGATGCTTGCTTGTTGGCCAGCTAGCTAGCGTGCTTGCGCAAACACTCTGTGACCTTGTGAACTGTTTGTCAGTGGGTTGTCTCATGAGTTGGTTAGTTGACCAGCCAGTCCGTCGGGTTGTTACTTGGCTGCACCAAAACCAGTGTCCTGGCATCCAGGTTGGAGATGCCCCGGATGCTGTCCAGGTTGATGTTGGGATCGTCACTTCCTCAGTCTGTGGTGTTGCTCAAACAAGGGCTATTCCAAAATGCCACAGATTTTCGTTCATCTCCATTTTGCAACCCAGAAAGTGCTTAAAACAGGAATGGGGCGATGCAGGGAAAGCCCAGGGGCCAAGCGTGACAGTCCTTGCGTTTCGAGCAAAAGTCCTTGTGCAGAAATAGAAAATCATGGCGTTGCACATCCTCCAATTATAAGGGGTCCTTTTGCCAAAAATGCCGCATGGTTGTGGTGTGGTCTTCTGTTGGGGAACCTCCTTAGTTTCGAGACAATCCCCATATTTCTTTTGCGGTGTCCAATCCTGCGTTTGACCTCAAGCTCCTTTGAGAACCCACCAGTAACTTGCAGTCTTTTGAACGCGCCTCTCCCAACAAAAGCCTTTGTTTCTTCTTTTGATCTTAGCTCATTGTACGGAAACCCATTTGGATTTGCCCGAAGACTGAGAGCATTGCCTTTGGAACAGGACTTCATTGCTAGGCTTGAACGAACGTTGAGCTGGAAACGTTTGTTTTCCCATGGACGACTGGTTGCAGGCAATCACTTGGACCAACCCAACCATATTTGTGAAGATCCTTTCCAGGGTCAGCCTGGTTGCGAACAGGTGAAAGGTGGGGGGGAGTGTTTTAAAACATGTCTAAACCAGAAGGAAACCTGAACACATGGGCTGGTTGGTTTGTCTCAAACATCGTGGACCCTCCTCCAAAATCATAAATACATATTATACATTCATATATGCATATGTAAACACCTGGAAGCCGGCACTGCGGTTTTCTTCAGGGTCCCAGCCGCTCAGCGAGAAGGCGCTCTTCTTCTTGGCCTGCGGGCTTTTTGGGATACTTGAGTACTCATCTGCTAGCGCTTTGTTTTCAGCGAACAAAGTCAGCACAATCTGGATGACTTGTTCGGTCTGGTTCGGTTTGGGCGTGCTTGCTCAGTTGGTTTCTTTGTTTGCTTGGTTGTCTGACTAAGCTGGAAGGAAACCCATCAGATCCTTGCTCCAAGCTGAATCCATCCATGCGAGACAAAAACACACACTGCTTGTGTGGATGGCTGGGGGGGCTCCCTAAGTGCCACAAGCAACAGGAAGGATAACCTTACCATGATATTTGCTAAACACCTGGGTGCGAAATTGCACGAGGCTTTGGGCCTTATGGGGTTAGTTTTGGCCTACCAACAAAGTCGATACTACCACAAGGTATCGGTTCCCTTCGGGGTAGGATACCCCTGGCAGTGGGCCTCACCCCCCCCGAAAAGCAAAAAGGACCATGACTCGTTTTTTGGGCCCAACCCAGCTTCCCTCAATAACCGTGAATTAAAGGTCGTTGCGTCACACCCAAAAGCTGAAAGGGACCCAAATTCTGCGGATGTTGATCGCGGCCATCCCGGAATATGCTACCGGAAAAAATCCCCAGCCCCGAGTATGTTGTGATGGTGTCACAGGATGTGAGTTTGGCTCTCATGCTGAAATCGCATTTGCTCCGCTAGCACCTTTGTATCACAGATGCAATGGCTCAATGAGCTATGTGCATCTGATGTAAGGCCTTGAGGGTCCGACAAACAAACACAAAACTGGCACAAATTTCTTTTGATCTCCAGCACTGAATTGCTATTGGCTTCTTGGCCTTGGACCGTAGCCATTCAAGTGTGTGCCGTAGCCATATGCAGACCCATATATCTTGTCAGAATTAAGAATACAGTATTCATCCCTTTTGGCGTCTTTGTTGGCAAATGGAAAAGAAAACTCTGTACTCATTGACGCACAATGCTGTGTACGTGCAGGATCGTTGTGAAATTATTGATCTCTCACAGAATAGTCTTGTTGATGGTGACGATCAATTGGTCGGCGTTCGGGGTGCTGTTCTTGGTTGTTCTCTCTTTCGAGCTTCTGAAAGCATCGCTTCCACAAATAATTGCTGGTTTCACATTGGCTGTAGTAGCCATAGTCATACCAAGTCGAAGAAATATGCCCTTTCCATCCAGGTTGATCGTAGCCGTAAGCCTTGTTGTGTCGCCAGGAACTTCCCCCTTCTTTTTCTGATTGTGCTCCTTGGCTCTCTGAGTGTCTTGTTCCTTGCTTTCAGATCGGCTTTGGATGTAGACCATGAGCGGGCTGTGTGAATCGGCGTCACATGCGCCATTCCGATTGTTGGTGATGTGCTTGAAACGCTCGGCTGATGTTCCCTGGTGATCGGAAATGATGAGCGAGGTCTTGTCCTGCATAGTCTTCTTTTCCTCATCGGTCATGGACTCAATCTTGGATTTTCGGAATCCAAATGCAGAGGTCATCATGCAACCCTGGAATGTTCGATCACATCCAGAGCCAGTCTTCATATAGAGATGGTGACGAACAATTGCCTTCATAGTGCAAGAGAGGTAGCCATGCCATAATCCATTCTTTCTTCATCCCGCTTGTCGTGTTCCATGTGTCTTGATATATCTGCATGATGTGATAAATCCATACTCCGGATTGTAGACCCATTGCAATCTGCTGTAAGTGTTGGCGGGTTTGTTTGCGTCGCCAGTGATTGCATCGCATTGGAAAGTCGTAACAAGTGGCATGATACCATTCTGAAAATTCTCTCGTGCTGCTCCATGAGTGATATTCGGATGGATATGGAAAACTCCAACTGTAGCATATGGAGGTCCGGCTCGCAGAATGTGTCGACTATCGTAGTCCGCATTCGGAGCCTCGGTTCACTTCGGCAATGCTCCTCACGAGGCGTTCCTTTGGTCGATCTGGATCACCACAGTTTTTCTGTTGTGCCCATATGTCTGGATGGCAGTGCGTGGTGGCAATCTCAAGCCGACATAGTCCTTGACATTCTCCTTTGTCATGTGAGGTCCGGTCATTGCCAGGCAGTCGAAGGTTGGCGTGTCATACTCGGTATACAACCGATCTGGGCGCCGAGGAAAAATCTGAACATTCCGAATGTAGTTCCCCAGTCTTGGAATCTGGTGGACATGCATCTTGCCAAGAGTTCGACTATGGCGTGCTCATCGCCACGGACAAAACATGCGATGGGCGCAGACCAGGACTTGATCACGATGCGCTTGTATCCTGTGAGAATAAACAAACGGATGAATTACTTACATTTTTCGTCTTTCAAATCCGCTTCGTTGAGGCATATGACTGTTGTGCAGCAACATTCGTGTGATCGGTCTGTCTCGCCCTTCGGTGGCTTGCATCAAGGATCCGAGGATGTCCGATGCCTGTGTCCTGAGAGATTTCAGTCCAAGTGGCCGTCGGGTCGGATATCTGGATGCTGGTTGTGCAGCTCTGTACTCTGCCACGGATGGCTTGTTGCTGCGGTGGCGAAAGTAGAATGTGTTTCAGGGAATCAATTTCACACTGGTTGAGGTCCTTGTGAAAATTCTGAGGATTTGGATGCGTTGTCCCACGAAAAGGCAATCATTCTTAGCTTCAGAACCAATTTGGAAATCTTTACGAAGTCGTCTCCATGAACTTGTTGATTCTTGGCGTTGTTACCGGAAACAGGATCCATAAGGTAATCAACTGTGCCTTCTAAATCGAATGTGTTGGATGATTTCTTTTCGCTGTTCGGTGTGGATTTCGGAAGCTGTCTTACAACGATCTGCTTGTGTTGGCACTAATCCGTGTGAACGGAGTGCCGAATCTAGGATGTTCCACCATCTGCGCGGTGCATCGTTCAGCCCGCATGAAGAAGCGAGCGCAAATGTGGAGGATATCCGATTTCAGGAGGGATTTGGCAAATCATGTCACAATTCTGTTCGTCTGCTTCTCCTTGAAAAAATGCTGTCTCCAAATTCATATGAAAGATGTTCCAGCCCTTGTTTGCGGCTGCTTGAATCGCAAGGCGGAAACCACTCCTGCATGCAGCAGGACTGTCTGCTGATCATTCGTCCTTGTCTCGCTTTAGGGTAAGAACCCAGCGACCGGTGACCCAGCTTCTGACCTGAATCTTGCGTGTGTCGACTAGGTCGAACACTTCATTGTCAAGCCAAGATTTGCACTCGAAATGCTTAGCTTCGAGAAACTTCTTCTGATAAGCTCTTGTCTCGGTGGCTGTTGCTTCCTTCCGCTTTTTTCAATGAGTGCGGATGTGGATGAAGCCTTCAAGGTTTCTTGCTTGGGTGTACAAAAGTAATAGTGCTCGGTCATCGTCAGTCATGTTCTTGCACAATCGATCAACATGATTCTTGTCTCTGTATTTGTGATGAGAGAAACCACATCTGTAGATCTTCTGCTCGGCCGTCATGAATGACCAATGTGCTTCATCGAGAACAAGATCGGCTTCCTGATCATCGTATGGCCTCGTCCTCTGAGAGTCTTCGGATTCGCCATCTTCTTGGTCAGTATATTGTAGAGTTCTTCCTCACTGTCGGGTTGCATCGGCAAGTTGACTGGATTGTTCGGATTGAGACTGGATGAAGCTGCAGGTTCGTTTCTGGGAGATGATCCAGGTAAATCTTGATTCTCACCTGGTTTCTTCTTCTTCTTCCGAGTTTTCTGCTTCCTTGGTGGACTGCTCTGCACTGGGTGAGTTGTTTCCTCTTGCTCCAGATGACGCAGTTCAAGCTCTTCATCATTATCTTCTGTTTCATGGTTCGTCAGGATTGCTGGAGGTAAAGGAGGACGAAATGGACTGTTTTTGTCGTTTGCCCGCGGGACCCCTGCGAGGCTGTCATAAGGCGGCAGTACTGGACTGTCTGGCGAGACCTGGCGGTGCCGGTGGGATCCTGTGCTGGATCCAACATGGGTTTGTTCAGTGGAGTCGGAGGTCTTGGATCTGGCAAAGGATGATTCGGCTGATCAGGTGGCTGCTGGTTGTCACCGAGGGATCCACCTCAATCGGCGCCTGATAGCCGGCGCGTCCGAAAAAGAGCGAACGGAGGAAAGCATGACTGCATGGCAAGACTTCGGATTGTAATCTTCCCAAGTGCATTTTGATGCAGGCAAGACCCAAATTGCATGCATCGTCCGGGGGTGATGTAATAGGTGTTGATGTCAATTGTGTGGACATATGCCGTATCTGCATCGTGCTGAGTGTATGAGATGCAAAGTTGTCTTAACTTCTTGCAACCATTCCACATTTTCTGACATCGCCAGTCGTTTGGATCCTGTCGACAAATGTCGATAGTCCCCGGAGGGTACTGCTTCATGGTCTTCTGAAACTTTTGGACGAGCGAATCTTGGATGACCAGTGGTTGAACATTTTTATTGAAGGGAAGGTGTTGGATCTTAACAGCGGCGCTGCTGCTATTCGAGAAGGTCAACCTGTTGATTGGGTCTCAAAGATGTCCTCAAGAAGGTACACTTCGTTGTCAAGCGGTTTCACCTTCAGGTGACGCAGGATGATGCGCACGAGATCCTGGCAGAACTGGCACCTCTGGAAAATCGGTCTCATTACTTCACGAGGTAAGCAATGCATCAAGCTTGTGGGCTTGAGACTTCTGAGTCCGGATTCAGTCAAATCCACTGCGAATGTTGACTGGGCACAGCATTGACTGAGTCTGGCACTTCTTGCAAGGGTCTCGAGAACGTGGATCTTCCCTTTATGTGCATAATTCCAGTGTGCCTGCTCAGGAATGGATGTCATGTCTTCCACGAACATGTTCTCTGCAGGTGTTGGTGCTGCAGGCTTGTTTTGGAGGTTGATGGCTTAGGAGTTGGTGTGAATGATTTGGAAAGGATGAGGATCCGCCTTGCTCTTTCTGCAAGGATTCTTGCTCATCTGGCAACAAAAGATCAATTCCAGGTTTTTTGCAGAGGATGGTCTCATCCTTCCTCACCTTTGTCATGTTGACTTTGATGAGTCGAGTTCCAAGGTCAAGTTCAGCCATTGCTCCTTCCAAGGAAATGACTCTTCCTCTTAACCATATTCCTCCTTTGCTTCCGTCGGAACGAATCTTGGATTTGTTCCTGCCAGTAAAATACCCTGTCATTCGCCTGTAGAGGTTTTGAACTCATTCGTAAATTCTGAGCAAGGTCTCTGTGGATGTCTTCGGATTGACGAGCTTCTTGGAATGCTTGTCTTGACAACTGCTTGATCTGGATGGCTGTCAGCTCTTCCTCATTCCTGTCAATCGTCAATTGAGTGGGAGTTGCGGCATCAAGCTGGATGAGATCTGCTGGTCGTCGTCCGAATGCGACTTCCAAAGGTGTTACGCCCCCGTAGGAGACGGTCTGACTTCTGACAGTTGCAGCTGCCTTCACAAGTTGTCGGTGTGTCACCTTCTTCAGTGTTGCAGGTGCTGTGCCTGCCTTGATGGATTTGAGCATGATCTTCAACTGTGCCTTCAGGAGTCGAACTGCTGCTTCAGCTCGATTCGGCCATGGTGTATTCGGTCCCAACGACATTGGTGTGATGTTGAGTTCGAAATGTTCCCAGGTTTCCGTCATGAAGGCTTGACTGATTTGGGGGACAGTGATGTTCTCCACTTCCTGCGTGGTTGTCACTGCCTCCGCAGTGAGCAATGTTGTTGCTCCATCCAGGATGACAAAACAATGATATGTTCTCCGGTTCCGAGAGGAACCTGGCAAAGATCAATGAATGTCATGTCTCCAAATGTGTCCGCTCGAAGTCCACTCGTTTTGCTTCTTGATGGTGCTTGCTTTGCTGCTTGGCAAACATCGCACTCGCTTCGGATTTTGTCAAATACATCGTAGGTAGATTTCGGCAAGTGAAGCGCGCGGGTTCTGAATCAAAATTGGTCGGTAGTCATGTGATGATGCGGAAGGTGCAGCTTCTTCAACTCTTCGGGCTTTGACAATTGCTGGTGGATTCTGCCTAAGGCAAGCGGTAACGATGTCGGTTCGCCTGCGGATGGTGCAGTAGGAGCTGTCTCAATGGTCGACCGGTCTTTCTTGTCGATGATCCTGTCTGCTGCAGATCCTGAACCTGATTCTTGATCTTTTAGCGTATTGTCTGCGAAGGTGAAAATGGTCTTACCCAGCCACAGATTGATCATTGGTTTGCCTGGGATGTAAGTCTCCAATTGTCTTCTAAAATGTCTGGGTCTCCGCCCTTGGATGCATCAATGATCTCTGCTGTACGTTCTCGGCTGATGTTGTCAGGATTGGTTGGACATTTCTTCGCTCCAGTTGGTGTGAACAGGCGTGATGTGCACACGAATGAGCTGCTTGTTCTTCCTGTCAAGTATCCAATGATCCTGCTTCAGAGACCCAATGATTTTTGGAGTTGCTGCGTCCTCTTTTGTTTCGGAGGACTTGGGTGCGCAAACAGTTTCACTCTTGGAGTAGTCCCCGGAGGTGTTGTCATCATCGTAGACATAATTTGTGAGTGCAAGCAATCTCTCCATGTGATTTCACTCTTGCCACTCCAGCAAGATCGACGAGTGCGTGTCCTGCACCGGATACTGAACTGCTTGACGACCCATGCGAAAGCCTTGCGTGTCATCTTGTCACATTGAGGTGTGTGCTCAATGGTCAGTGGCTCCTTCACCCCGGCTAAATTTCTTGCACCTGGTTCTGTGCCTGGCCCGTGGACCATGGATTGGGGACCTATGCTTACCAGCGCTGGCCAGCCTGTCCCGATGCCACCCATTCTTGGAGTTCGTTCTCAATGGAATTGCGTACAGGCCTAACGCCCTGTTGTGCCATTACCCGACCTTTGGAGGCAAGGCCAACTTCGCCAGACGGTATTCCGGCCATACCCTGGGAACAGTATCTGCCGCATGCCCAGCTATCTGCGATGGGCCACCAGCACCAGCTATCTGCGTGGATGGAATTCTTGCAGATGGGCCACCAGCACAAGACGTATCGGCAAGTTGACTCTCTCATAGAGATCTTTGGGCCTGCGTTTGAGTCCCCGCATATTGCTCTTGCGTTCCGGGTTCTCACCCCGGATGAGTGCGTAGCTGTGTGTGGTCTGCAAGGCTGTTTTGAAGTCACGGAGACGAAGCATCTTGTTGACGACCCTTTCAAGCTCGGAGTTGCAGGCAACAGCTTCCATCCCCTGATCATCCAAGGACTCGTTGAGCCACTCGGCGCTGACCCGTCTCTCACAGCCTCCGCGTTTTGGCAACCGAGAAGCCCGGCGAAAGCGCGGCAGGCGTATGACAAGCTCTGTGAGGAACGACGGGGGCCATTGCGTGCAGCTGGACTCTCCTTGGACATTGTTGTGGACCCCTTTCGCGGGCACTTGCCTACGGTATTGTCGTGTCAGGGAGTGTCGGCACGACGGCTCCCGGCGCGACCAAGGGCCCCTCTCCGTAGAGTTTCAAACTGGTTCTTGGCGACGTGGCGGCAGGCTGATCATTGCTATCTGAGTATTTATGGCACTGTTGAGTATGCCCATCCCATTGCTGTCACCTGGCTGTTTTGACCAATGTCCCACCATTGCTGGCCTCATGCACCTCCTGGAGTACTGGACTTGTCATGCAGGAGCTCAACATTTACACGGAGGCCTTCCTCACGGACCCGATGTTGGGTTGCTTGTTCTTCTGCTGCATTCTCCGCACTCGGAATTGGCATCCTTTGGACCTGGCAATCCTACGTCGCTGGACATCCTTGTTGCTGACCTCGGTCGTCTCGCGAGCTGCTTTCAGCCCCCCTTTCTGGGCACGCTCGTTCGTGACCTCCCGCGAGGCGCTCATTGTCTCTCCGCACCTTATGGCCTTCAGCTACCTTTTGCCGTCGCTAGTGTCGCTGGCGTGGGCTTTATGCGGTCGGAGACCGGCAAAGATTGATGCTGTGGCGAGCTGAATGGAACCGTGCGGGGCTCTCTGAAGGCTGCCCAAGGTGTGTCCTAGGACTGGAGGCCCTGCGGCAAAGACACTTGGCTGGATACGTCCCTCATCCTTATGCGCCCAGTGTGCCCCCCGCTTCAGGTCATCGTTATCGAACTCGGCACACAACATTGCTCCACCCTGGTCGAGGGTGGTATCTATGTTCACAGTATTCATCCTGTCTTTCGGCACGGTGCGAAGCCCGCTGTTTTGATGGTCTGGCTGGTGCAAAGTGATTGCACAGGGGCCTGGCTTGAGGGGCCTGCACTTTCGGTTGTCCAGATTTTTTTGCATGTCGTTCAACATCATCCTGCACATTCGCGATTCCCCACTCTTCAGGAGCTGACCCTATATCTGGAGGGAGACTGTCCCGCCGCTTCGATTGACGCCAAGGTCACTCTTGCCGGAGCCTGCCTGCCGGCCACTGGGTACAGCGGGTATCCTTGCCTGAGATGATGAGGACCTAACGAATTCCGGCTCTTCGGCGCTTTGTGGACTCTCGGCAGCGGTTTGCTACTCCGGCTCCACCATGGATTGCACGAATACATGGATGCCGCTTTGAGGCTGAGGACGTGTCCTGTCCCAGTAGGGCCAGGCCGTCGTGGAAAGATCTCGATTTAGCTGGAGGTGCTTGCTCTCAGTCCTCCAGTTGCTGGTGCGAGCCAGCTGCCTGCGGATGCTGTTGTCACACACGTTTTGATGTTCGCGCAGTGGCAGTCTTCACTGACCCAGCGCTGATTGAATGGCAAAAACAGCTCGGAGCTCGTGCTGGGACCAGTTGCCGAGGTAAGCCCCCCCGTGCTGCCCCTGCTTCTGCATCGTGCATACTGCAAACTGTTCCACCGGGCAGCAATGGGCAGGCGAAGGCCGCAGCGACGGGGGGGACAAGACCAGCTCGGGCCGCCAAAGGAACCAGCAGCACAAGACAGCTGCTTCCCCGTCCGAGTATGGTCGGGAAGTTGATCGGGCTGACCTGTTGCTGATTCCTATGGAGTTATTTCACTTTTTGATGGTTGCTCCACGACGGCTCGCCGCTGAAGCCGCACTGCACAATCCACCCATTTTTGTAGTTGCGGCGGAGCAGGACTCCTTGTTGCGGCAGGTTGTTGGAGAGGCTAGGGGATTTCAGACTGATGGCAAGTGGCAAGCGCACCCTCGATATGGTGCCTGCCGATACCTTGAGGACGTTTGCCAGGTTGTCCAGCGCAATGCGCTCGTCCTTCAGGAGGCCAAAGCCCTTGCGCCACATCTAAAGTTTTCATCGTCGGGCTCCCCGTGCCAGGAGTTGACCACGGTTGGGTTCGGTCGTGGACAGTATGGTTTGACAGGCCATCGGAGCTGTTTGTTTTTCATTTTCTACCTCATGGTTTGGTGGGCTTGTCAGATATGGGCGAGACAAGGTTTACTTCCTCCTTGAGAATGCTGGCAGCACCGCATCTGGCTGATGCTGGGGAGGATCGGTACGGTGCCTTGTTCAAGGATGTCGATGTTGGTGCTGGCTGGAGGAGTCGTGTGATATTTGAGATACAAGGTCTAGCTGTCCCTTGATTGGCAAACGTGAATTTGTCTCGGCCGGCATGTGCGGGTAGGAGATGAGGTCTTTCATGGGTTTGATGGCCTGAGTAAAACGCTGGAGTGCATGCCAGCTGCCCATGGATCTGGTACATCCGTTGTCCAGGGTCGCATAGGTCAGATTGTGCTGAGGGTTAATGACAGGCGCCACCAGCTTTGTTGCCAAAAGGCTCTGCTTTGTTGTGACAAACAAATTGTGTTCTAAAACCGTATCATCTTGAATCAGCTTCTCATGGATGACTTCTTTCTCATACGACTGAAATGCGTCATAAAATGCAATTAATGCTTGTCCTGTGCTGGATGTCTCATGGGATGAGTACCAGCCTGATTCACTCCAATTCCATGATGGATCCCAATCTTGGTCTCCAAATTCTCTGCCGTGGCTGCGAACGTTTTGGATTTTCCTTTGTCATGCCCGCTTTTTTCTTTGCCACTGCCATAGGATGGGTAACCATTGTTTCCATCATAGGGATACTGGAATTTCGATTTTACTTTCTTCCCTTTCCTTCCTTCGCCTTTTCCCCCATATGCCGGGTCGCAGCGATCCTGATTTTCGTTGGCCATATTGGCCTTCGCCGGAGCCACTTTTTCGAAAGGGTTTGACGCCACCTCGTTGGTGACTGCCCTTTTTGCTTCCTGATTTTTCTTTCCCTTTTCTCTTCTTGAATCTAAAGTTTCGCCCAGACACTTTCCTTGCAATGAACGCGTCATTCTCCTCCAAAACACAAAAAGTCTCTTCATCATTGGTTGCCATGAACCCTCAGTCCTTCTTCATCTTCCACCCAGAAACCTTCTTCACCTTCATACTCCCCTTGTTCTAGGATGTAGAAGGTAGTTCTCCAAATTCCGCCAGGAGGTTGGATGGATGGTTCTTGGATGGATGTTCTGGTCGTAATGAAGAGATCATGATACTGGGTCTTCATCATCCCCTAGGTGTAGTTCTCGAGCGAGATGTTTCTCAAAGTTTCTCTCTGCTGATCTGACAAGTCACTCTGGATGATGAACAATTGCGCAATGAGATTGTCGCTGAGGGGGGATTACTTGAGGTACTGCCTGAGTACTTCTGGATTTTCTGGTGTGGAGGCGTGGCTCTGACGCCGGCTGCTTGCTGATGCGCGGCCACTCTTCTTGCATTGGCATCTTGTGAGGCTGCCTTCAATCTCATCAAGAGAATTTCAAACTTTGATGTGAATTTGAGGGACTCGGTGTTCTGCCTTCTGTGATTGAAGAAACTGAGAAGTCTGTACAAGTACACGTTGGTCGACCCTTTCAGGAAGAACTTCTTCAGCGTGTTCTTGAAATAGCCGACTCCTTCTTCAGGATCTTGCAAAAGGTCATTCTGGAGGACTGCCTTGTACATGTGAGCGTCTACCGTGAGACGGCTCTTGAGGAGTGGTCCTCTCTTGGATGCACCAATTGTTGTGAATGTCACCCAATCATCTACAAGTTCTTCATATCTAAGCCAGCTGACTCTTCCATCGTACGATGGCGGCTGCTTGGCGGTCATCGATAAATAGAGCGTCTCTTCAGTGAAGCCGGATGATCGGCCTACACTTGAATAGGCCTCCATGAAGCCTTCTCCATCGGATGACATCTTGTTTGGACCTCTGCGGAAAACCTGCTCCGCTACCAGAATTGAGGCCCACTGCCAGGGGTATCTTATCCCCGAAGGGAACCGATACCTTGTGGTAGTAGAGGATCTTTATTTGGTAGGTCCCTGGATCTATTCCGCAGAGTCCAAGTGTCAATGCTGAGGGATTGATACTGGATTAGCCCTGGTTGATTGTGTGCAGTGGTTTACCCTGAAAGTGGTCCGCTAGCACCTTTGTATCACGGATGCAATGGCTCCGTGAGCCATGTACATCTGATGTGTGACATGGAGATCAATTGGTCCGGGAAAAAAACAAAAAACAAACAAACATAAACTCAGTTGCCCAAAGGACCTGTGTATAAAAGGTTAACCTTTTGGGACCTCTACTAAAAATAGACCAACAAGGGAAAACCAAAAGGTCAAAAGGTCGGCTTTGAACAACTGAGTAAAAACATAATAATAATAACACAAAACACAACAAACAGACAAACAAACAAACAAACAAACAAACAAGCAAGCAAACAAACAAACAAACAAACAAACAAGCAAGCAAGCAAGCAAGCAAGCAAACAAACAAACAAACAAGCAAACAAACACAGGGGGTGGGGGGTTGCGCAATTTGGCACACCTGGGTGTGCTTTGTTGAGGCTACTCTTTTTGGGCTACTTCAAAGGTAAACCAACTGAAAAACCGACTATCAAAGACCTCTCAAAGGCACCTCTTCTGAATCATGCCAAGTTTGCGATTTCGGCACATCCGGTTTGCTTCATGTGAACTTCAGGGTGTTTCTGGGGGCCTAAAGGAGTGGTTCGGTTTTGGGACCCACAAAAGCTGACACGCGCCAGGCCTGGTCCAACGCCGCTTGCTGCAAGCACCCGGGCCTAGAGCCGAGTGGAATCAATGACCCTAGCTGTGGAAAGGGTTCCTGTTTCGGGGAAGGGTTTCTGTGCTCAACCTGGCGACTCATTGCCTTTCACGATGCAACTCGTTCCGTTTGAGCCACGGAATCATTCATTCACCCTTCATTGCGGCGCACGCCCAGCGGCAGCAGAGCGGTGCGCGAGTCCTGTCAGCTCAGCGCAGTGGCCGAGAAAGGTCATTGGAGGACCTAATCGGCCGGGCCGAGGTAAAGTCCAGGATCCTGGCATTGATTGCCTCAAGGGAATCCTGGGAAAAAGGCATGCAGCAACCTGCCTGGGGTGGTCCCACCCTGAGTGCAGAAAGGTTGAGTCCTCGGGTTTCACCGATGTCCAATTCAAAAAGGCGGGAAACACCACGAAGAACAGCACGAACAAGGCGAATATCACTAGCTAGGGAGGCATGGACATCAGCACCCGGTGGAACATCAGCTTTCTCCGGTTTCGGAGGCAGTCGCAATAGTGACCCCTAATCTGTGCATAAACGGCGATCTCAAGCCAAGAGACACAGTGGCTGGTGTCAGCATCTTGTCGGTCTCTCAGGAAAAACTCAAGAAGGCCGCACACAAAATTGGCTCCAAAACGAATTAGAGAGGAGCTCCGAACTATCTCGCGCCACTCAGAAGGTAGCTGCGAAGTCCAGCAGAGGGGTGAAGGCAACCTAGGGATCTCGAGAGGCTCCTCCAGGTCACCATCGTCCGCTCGGTGGTTGTGGTGGGCATGCTTGTGGAAGCGCGAAAAGCCTTCCGCAAGGTCAAGTTGGAACCTGAGCATGGTGCCAAATTGGTCAGCTATCTTCTGTTCTTCTCTGAGGAAGCTTGCCCAGCATCTGTCAAAAGCAGGTGGTAGTTGGATACGGGCAAGGCCAGCAGCATAGTCTGCTTGCCCATTCCAGAGAGCAAGCCACTCATCTACCGGGCTGTCGCAGTTGGAGGGGTCGGTGTGTCCTGGAATGTGGTGGATCTGGATGTGGGAGGTGGTGGCAAGCTGTAGTGTGTCAGCAATCTGATTCCAGAGGTCAGCGTTGCCGGAGATGTGGTCAGGGTACGTGACCACGAGGTCGAGGGACTTCTGGATTTGCCATATTCCCTGGACCGAGGTCGCCGAGTCGGACCAGATACATGATGGCGTAGAGCTCCGCCCGAGTGCTGCCTTGTCGAATGCCTGGCAGTAATCCTTGCGCGAGAACTTGGCCGTGGGTCGCTGAGACTACCGCCCAGCTGGAAAGGGCTGTTGACGGGTTCTTTGGTGTGGCACAGGAGCCGTCCGTGAAGAGGTGCGTGACCTGGCCCGCGTCCACAAAAAAGTTGAACCGCGGGGGCAGGTAGGAGAGCTGGTGGAGATACCCGTGTACTTCTGCAGCATGTGGGTTGCAGGGTGCAAGTAGCCGTTCCCGGAGACATACTGGAACATGATCCCATAGGGCAACAGCAGCAGGATGTTGTTGACGGATTGCTTCTGCTTGAGGGCAGTGAAGGCTTCGGTGCGAGATGGAGTCAGGGGCTGAGCAAGCCGGACAGGTCCCATCGTGGAAGTTGTCGAATTTGCTCTTGTACTCTCCAGTGAAGAAGGCGCCCCTTTGTTGTGAGTGGGTCCGAGCGAGCTCAAGTGCAGAGAGATGGCTAGTTTTCTTCTGCATGATTTGCCAGTTGATGCCCTGCAATCCTGAGTAGTCTTGCCGGTGCGCAAGTTGGAGGGAGATCCAGTGTCGCCAACCTGCGGTGAGTCGCCTGAAGAGAAGTGCCTCCGGTGTGGTACAAAGGTCATGTTGTAGGCCTTCGTGGTCCTGGAGAATGGGGACCTGCTCGACCCTCCATCCAATCTGGTTGAGAAGCCTCAGAATGGTTGAGAAGGGGCCGGCACGGAGCTTGCCCTGGAAGTTCTGCATGTGAAGGTGATCAAGGAGTCCAGGCTGCTTCCGTAGTATACGCTTGAAAGTCCGGATGGAGGTCCAGAGTTGGAATAGGCCAGGGTCTAGAAGGGGGTTTCGGACAAGAATTCCAAGGCTGAGCAAGGAATTCGCCCCAGCTTGTTGCCAACCCAGTGCCTTCATGACCGTAGTCCGCAGTTGGTGAATAATCAGCGGAGGATAGTCACAGATGACGGCCGAGTGGAACAGCTTCGGCCAGAAGGCTTGGATGATGATCCGCTTTTTGAGCTCGGCTGGACAGGAGAGACGCCGAAGCAGGTCCCATTGGGGTTGGAGAAGTTGAATCTGGTGTTGGAGGTGTTGTGTGCGTCGCTTCGCATCGTAGTGCATGAGACCACCAAGGTCTTTGTTGTAGAGTTGGGTGTGGTGTCCAAGAGCTCGAAGTTGCTGTCTGTGCTGGTTGTGGACAGCCCAGGTGTAGGACTTTGTATCATCCGTGGTGAGCTGGAAGAGCTCCAGAAGCATTGCTGCGTGGCGATTCCACGGATCAGTGACCAAACGTCGTGGGAGATCTGCTCCAGATTGTCGACGTAGGAGAGGTGGCAAATTTGAGGCGCATACTGTTTCTGATATACGTCCAGTGCCCAGCAGGTTGCTGCCATAGCAACGCAGCTGAGTGAACATCCTTCTGGGTAACCTCTTGTTGAATGAAGTGGCTCCCCGATGGAGTGGCGTAGATTGAACCTGCCGGTGAAGGTGTCCAGGAAGCGATGCCAAGCCGAGAGGAAGGTCCGCGGGACCAGGGCCTCGAAGGAATCTCCTTTGACCGATTTGAAGGCAAGGTGGCAGTGCTGCTGGCTTACCGCGCTGACGATGTTGCCAGCTTTCCAACGCCCTGAAGTTGTGTTGGAAATCCAGGAAGAGGACTTCGGTGATAGCCCGGGATGGGACTGTCTGGGGAAGTTCAACAGGTGCTCCCTGACTGCGATGTGGGCGAGTGGTCCACCAAGTAGCAAATCCAGATTGGAAGCCCGCTGCCTGTTTGATGGCTTGCCAAAGCTCGAGTTGGTGCGCGAGTTGTGTGGGGGATGTGCCTCCCGATCTCAAAGAGTGGAGAAGGCTCTGGAGTCGGCGCAGTTGCTTGAACCATTTGAGGATGGCGTGGTTGATGGTGTCCGAGCTGAGTTGTATTTCTCCTGGCCGACTGGGGCGAACCGAGAGTTGTTGTGTGAGGCGCTTGATTGGCTTGAGCCGTTGGCCTCGCCCTTTGCTGGTTGCAGGAATGGAATGTCGCACTGGCAAAGTGCTCAATTTGATTCCCGACAAATTTGAAGGTGTCGGTGGTGGTGCCATTGGGTGTTGCCGGGAGCTGGTAACTTGTGGCTGCTGTTCTCCATGTGTCTGGAGCAATTTGGTTCCAAGGAATTGGAGCCGGCATAGGCCAAGTGAAGGTGGCCGCGTGGGAGTCGGGCAGGACAAAGTTGGCCCTGATCGTAGCGTGGTCCGCAAAGTCCTGTTTGACTTGACAGTCCCGGAAGCAACCCGCAAGTTCCGGGGAAAGATACAGCCGATCAGGTCGAGTTTGTCCTCAGTAGGTTGGAAGTGGAGGTTGCCCTGTGAGCTGTTGATGTAGTTCCTGAGCTTCAACCCAGCCGCATTGCTTCCAAATGTGGATGGCCGCGAGCTTGTCCTCGCTGGCATTGGCAAGCGGCCCGTCTCCAATCGTGATTCCCTCCTTCAGGTAGGGGGCGAGCTCGGCAATGGTGGCAAAGGCGATGCCCTGTGAACCCGGACCAATGGAGGAAAAGGAGATCTGCTCGACAGGTTGATCATCCTCGGAAGCGAAGTGACCTGGTAGAAGGCAGAGTTCCTCGCCTGAAAAGGTCAGGGGTGCGCTCGGTGGCTGGGACCTCTTGTCCTTTGACTTCCTGCGGTTGGAGACAGCAATCCCGAAGCTGGATTCCGCCTTTTCCTGGATCTTCTGCATGAGCTCATCGTGGTGGACGAAGAGAAAGTTGCAGTGCGGTTTGGACCCGAGCGCCTTGAGGGCGGCCCACTGGTTGGTTTTGCCCAGTGCCGATTGAAGGTCCGCTAGCCCGAGCTTTTTGATGGCCTGTTGGGCCCGGTCTTGGAGCCTCTGTTCGGGCACTCCTTTTGAGCGGAGTAGTTGGACAAGTTGGTCCTCAACTTGATCGCCACCAGTTGCAGGTCCGCGAGCTGAGTGATGTCCGAGATCATTGGGGGTGGCAGCCAGGAGTTCGTTGTGCTGCTGGAGGATGTCAGCCTCATCAAGGTTGTGGTTGTGGTTGAGGAGGATCTGGATGTGAAGGAGGGCGATGGTGCCGCAGGTGTGGTCATGCTGATGGAGACACAAGGCGTGTCCCATAGTTGTGCAAGTCTTCTAGCAAGGGCGTGTCCTCCTGACAAGGCATGTCCAGGGAGCCCATCATAGATGTAGGCTTGGAAGCCATCCGCGGAGCTGGCAGTGCAGAGAAGCACTGCCCAGTGTCCGTCGTGGTCGAAGATGGCTATTGTGTCCATGTAGTAGAGCGTATCCGGGTTGTAGCCAGTGTCCAGGACTTGTCGCGAATCAATGGGGTTGAGATATTGGACAGGGGTGCCTCCGACATGGTCGTGCTGGTGTAGAATTTGGCACATTGCCATGATCCGCCTGCTGTGATGGTGCCGATGGCCCTCAGCCTGAGGTCAGAGTAGATGCGCGTGTCGTCCCCGATGAGTTGGCCGTCCTCCAGATAAAGGGACCAGGTCACGTTGTTGGGCTCGATCTCATTGATGGCTTCAAACAAGGAAACTGCCTGCTTGGATCTGGGTCCAGTAGGGTGTGTAGTTGAAGATGACAAGGATGTTGACCTGGACTGGTAGAGGAGGGTGTTCAGGGCCAAGTGGTAGTAGCTGGTAGGGACCGTAGTAGCCTCTGAGTCCGCCGGGAGGAGGAAGTTGCCATCAGAGGCCAACCAGCCGTGAAGGTTGGTTTCGGCAGTCAGGAGATCTCTCACATCCCTGAGTCCTTCTCTGACGAAGTGGATGGGGACCTGGTCCTGGTTGTGGAGTTCGATCGCCTGGGTGCTGTGCGAGGCGTCGCAGTTGTGGTGCTTGCGGAAGAGCAGGGAGTCCTTGTAGCTCCTGATGAGCTGCATGGGTTGGCAGGGAGTTCCAATGTGCCAGAAGTATTGGACTGCTTGGACGAGGTGAGAAACAACCGAAGTGGGGCCGCAATCTGGCCGATCAGGCATAGCCCGTCTTCCTGAACATGCAGGAATCCCCTGAGCACCTGCGAGATGACGTAGAATCCCCTGAGTCCTGCATGTAGAAGACGTTCTTCCCGGAAAGGGTGGTTTCTGCAGCCGCATGGGCAGCCCTTGAGCGCGTGGCCGTAGGAGTGGAGTATGGTAGGGCATGAGGTGGTTGTGGAGAGTAGTCTTGTATCATCTCCGTAGGCCGGGTTGTGCATGTAGCTGAGCTCGAGGTGGGTGAGCTGCAGTTGCTGTTCTTCCTCTCTAGGCCAGAGTGGCCAGTGTGGGATGATGTCCCGAACCTGTTGGAGGTCTTCTGCAATTGGCCAGGCTTGAAGGTCCGAGAGGTCCAAGAAGGCCGGAGCAACCAAGGCCCACCAACGGTCCCTTCTGCGTGGCCATTGGTGATGCAGAGAAAGCTGGATTGTACGTACCTGGTATCCCATCATGTTGGCCAGCGTGTGGAGACCCTCAGCGATGAAGGGAAAGCGGGCCACGTTAGCTACACACTCCAGGATGAGGGTGGAGGACTGCAGAAGCCAGGCTGCCCGGAGCACTCCCCAGAAGGTTGTGCTGCGGGGGTCTTGGTGTCCCATGCGATCCCCTTGCGTGGAGAAGGGTTGGCAGGGAAACCCTGCAGCCAGTAGTGATTTCCGTGCGTTGTCCATGCTGTGCAACTTCTCGACGTCCTGGTAGTTGTTGATGTCGCCGTGGATGACCCCCTTGGCGTCATTCATCTTGAGCGTGTTGCAACAGAGCTCGTTCGCATCCAGGTGGGCTATAGCCGAAATGCCCAACTGGTTGAGGCCCATGGCGATGCCTCCCATACCTGCACAGGCTTCCCGGAGGCGCCAGAAGGCACCCGCATCCAAGGAGGCATGCGGGTGCCAGCTAGAGTGCTCATCCAATGAGCAACGAAGGGAGTCGGCCTCCTGAGTGATCTGGCCGAAGTAGATCATGACCATGTCGTTCTGGACGAACATGTCGAAGGGGACGAGCAGATCCGTGCCAAAGGCGCACACCCGGGCCTTGACAAGGAAGCCGCAGTCCTCGTGACCACACCAGACCAGGGTCGGCCAGCTGCCGGGGGGTCCAGACCAAGCGGTCCCGCCATGAGCAAATCTCCCAATCTTCAGCTGCCGTGGATCCACCACTGACAGGCACTTGGGCCGAGATCTTGAGCCACGGAATCAACAACTGCGCGGTTCAGGCATTTGGGGAGTTAGGGTTCGTGCCGTCCGATTATTGGTCCTGTTTCCAAACAAGGCAAACCCAGAATCAGGGTTTGGTTCTTGTGCTCCCCCAACCCTCAGGGGGGGGGTCCCTCACAAACCAGACGTGTCCCGTTCGCTTGAAAACACGGGGAAGTCGCGAGAACAATATCAGACCTCCAGAAGCTCAGCGCTGGGCCTCAAGGAGTTGGCCTAAGAGGCCGGGCCGGAGGGCTTCGGTTTCCATGGAAACCAACGCCGGGCTATGGCGCAAAAAGATTGGTGTTTGTATAGGCGTAAGGTACGGACTTGACGACCTTGATTGAAAGCCCACACAAGATTGCCCCAAAGTGGTTGCCATCCTTTGACACTCCAGCAAAACAAGCCTGCAGCTCCGCAGGTGCTGAGTTTGCTCTCCGCCCGAGACACAAAACTTGGCAGCCTTGCCACATCTTGCAGGGAAGGCATTTGACCTGGCAGGATTGGATGGACATGTTGCTGGGGACTCGCACTTGCCACACAAAAAGACAAATATGTCCTTCCGCGTGTCCAAACAGGCGCGCAGCATTGCTTCTGCCAACGGGACATGGGCGGGGGGGCATCGAGCAGGAGGGGTCAACAAACACATCCTGAATTCATCACTGGTCATTCTGATTGATCCGTCGTGCGCCCATGGAACTTCGACCAAAATGGAACTTCCAAATGGCATCCCGCCTGGCAGGCCAGATCGCATCGCCTGACGTGCATGCGCTATTCGGGAACCGGCGCCCATGCCAAGATGTACATGGAACCACCCCAAAAGTCATTGTGCGAACCCCTGAACATGTTCAAATGGTGGTTTAAAGGGGCTGGACCCCTCAACACTTTTCCGGGACCCCTTTTTGCTTCGTACCTCAAGGGAAACTCAAGAGACGCTAACCATAGGGGTTCAACCGATTCCCTTTTGCGGGCCTGCAGCAGCAGAGTGGCGTCCTTGTGGCCCACGCCAGACTGCCAAGGAAACGGTTGACTCGCGCGAGCAAGGCGGGTAAGGTGAATCCCCCCAGTTGCCCCAGGAGCCGAAGGTTGCATATCCAAGTAGAATACAACAAGTGGCTCCGGTCCGTTCCAAGTTTTGATTATTGGCTCAAATGGGAAGCAGCCCTTTTTGAAAAGAAAGTGGGATCTTCATCCCAATGACTACAGTGTCACTTTTACGGGAGATCCGTGGCATCTGAGAAGTGGCCACGCCATGGAACCTTTGCATCCGGCTTTCCGGTGAACTGGCAACGCGCAAGACTCCGAGCTTCCATTTTGGGTTTACTTCGGCTGCTCCCCCAATTTTTCTGGGATCCGAATCTTTTTTTCGATGGATGATACGAATGGTCGCGATCAAGCTTCGGGGCGATAGCCGTGTCGCAACATGCTGGTTAAACCAACAGTCGAGTCTCTGGCACTTAGTTGCTGAAAGCTCCTCGGCAAGACTCCGATGTGGCTGACTTCTCCCCTTTTCAGAGTCAGGGCTCTGGGTGGATCAGCGGTCTCGCCAAGGAACACTGGGAATCATATCCCCGATGTTTAACCACCAGCGACACATGATTTCTAGTCCGTCGCCTCCACCAAGCAGCCCCGAAGTTGAAGCAAGGTCCTGAACGCGTCCGTGAATCGGAAGCCAAAGTTGGGGTCACGGCTTTGTCTCAAACGGGACCGGTGACCTACATCGGTGCTCTTTTATTGGTCCTTATTTTCAGACACTCGTGCAGGCGCCTGCGCTTACCAACGGTTCAGCTTCGGCGGTGCAACACAAACCTGTAGCAAGAGGTCGCTTTGGCATTGCCATCGAACACAACACCACTGCTGGAGTTCTAGTACTCCACCGAACCAACATAAGAAAATCCCAGAGGGCATTGCAAACAAACAATTCCCGATTCTCAAAACAACTCACCCAAATCTGTGAGTTGCAAGATATCCTCATGGGTGACCATGAAAGTTACCTTATGATGGATTTGGGCGCAAACCGAAACCCTTTGTGAGGTCCGGGATTCAATCTGTCCATACTGGAACTGCAGACCTCTAATGCCATTGAATCGGTTTTGCTGGACATGGGAACCTCCCCTCCCTCCCACCCACAAACACACACACACACAAACAAACTCACAACACAAACAGACACACACACACACACAACGCACACACACACACACAACACACACACAACACACAGGAAACTCGGACTGTGTGTTTGGCTTGCGCCCGCTCCTGTCTTCCTTGTCATCGCCTCGCTGGAAAGTCAGAAACAAAGGCTTCGAAGCGTTGAGCACCGCACGAATTTAGCAACCTAACTCACTGACCCACCAGAACCCTAAGAGACCTCAGAAAGAGTTAAGAGACCTAAGAACTCTAAGGGAAGCCCCTAAGTGACCTCAAACAAACTAATCAGAAACAATCACCAAACAACATCCAGCGTAACCTCGCTGTCCATTTGCGGGAATCCCAGCGTGTCGTATCTTAAAGCAACACCTTCTGCAAAAGGGTGTGTCTTGTTTTTAGGGTAGCTTTTTTAATGAGGAAACCCCAAAGAACAACCACAGTCTTTTTTGGGAGTCCCCGAAAACATGACACACCCACGGAACGAAAAGGGTGGTCTGATGCGAATCCTTGGGACCCAGAGATTGTGGGCCAAGCCGAGCTGAGACGAGCGAAAGGTGTGTTTTTGGAGGCGAAAGCTGGGGACGACGCTTCTCACTTCCCACGGTGACACCCGCTGACTCATGAACCCCACCTAGTCTTGAGAGAGGGGGTTCCGTTTTGGGGAATCCTTTCACAGAAAGCCCTCGAATGAATGGGGGGTTGATTGCGGTCCAAATGCCAGAACCCTTGGGCTCCTTGAGAAGCGTATGCGCATTTTTCCAAACCATTGGCCAAAAAGGAGGGGACAGCTTTCATCTGGCTTGCTTTTTATGAAACCCATGGTTCCTATATGTGCGTAGAAATATATATATATATATATGTATACATATATATATATATATATATATATGTATACATAGGTATGCGTACACATGTTTCCCGTTAAACATCGCCCCACCACAAGGAACCTCACTTTGGATCGTTCCAAATGGTGATGTGAAACACCACCAAAAGGGGCAAATCGCTATGGACTTGTCCCTACTGACATGCCTTCGGCGTGGGAAGAAGAACAGGGATCTTTACATTATACACCTGAACATTGCAACTTGTTTTTCCGGTGGTTTTCCTTTAATTATTTTGGTGTTGAAAAAGCAACATGTTTCAAATGGTTGCAAAATGAGTTTCTTTTAAGGAGCCCTGAAGAAGTTCCCTAAGACAAGGTCCGTGGCTAACGGGGCCACCGAACAGGTCACGCGCGCAACTTACGGACTGGCGGCCTGCCTTCCGTCAACCTGGCAAACGTGCGCCAGCCCTGTTTGAAACATGGGTTTCGGGTTCAAATCGTGGGTACCCTAAAATGAGTGGCTCTGTGGTTTCGCCTCGCAAAAAGAGCAAACTCAAAACAAACGCCCCGTTCAAACCACCGCAACAAATCAATTCCCTTCCCTTAGGGACCCGGCCCGATCTTGCGAACGCAAAGGTGAAGATGGATGCAACTCCCAATCCCTGTCTCAAAGCCACAAAGCCAGAAACCTTGGGCACATCTACCTCGGCTTCCGATCCATAAAATGTACGCAAACAGGACAACAGATATCCCAGACCTGGCCATTTGGAGTCCTGCAATTCGCCGGATGCGCGACTCCGCTCTCTCCAGGCGATTCATCTTCGCCTCACAAAACAGGCTGAGCACAAGTGGCTCGCTGCTTCTGCAAACTCAATACCACAGGAACAGCTCGCAACATGAACTCTGTTGCTTGCCTTGCCGTTCTTTGGATTCGGAATGCTCGAGCAATCGGAGTCAGTGGCTTCTCAGGGTGTTGACGGCAACTGCTTGCTTAGCACCGTGCAAATCAGAAAGATGAGGTGATGTCTTGCCGTGGACACTTGTTGCGCATTTTGCGGCCAAGGATCCAAGCTGAACAACACTGTAAAAAATAGGTTGCAAAAATAGTAATACCCCCACTTCTGCCTTGCTCTGAGAAGCGGACGGACATGCTGAGGAAAGCGGCATCCACGCTGCCAAACTTCCTGCATGCCGCGAGCCATCGCAAAGCGGAAGGACTCACTTGGAAAGGCCAAGCCTGTTGTACCTACTGCACGTTGCCAGCTTGCTTGAAGTTCCAATCGTGACCGAAGCAACCAAACCATCTGCCGGTAGAAGCGTTCGCTGGAAACCCCGCACCTGTCGAGGCTTTCGCAGACGCGCTTCACCAGAACTTCTGCCTCTCCCTCCTTCGACTCCTTTCCAACAGCCGCGCGACTTCAATGCTCAAGGGACAAACTCTCTCCTGGGGTGCGTGGCCCAAATACCCCTTTCAACCAAGAGAAAGGCATCCCTTTTGGACAAAAAACGCATTGCTCCTTCACATCTCTGTGAATGACATTTAGCCACTTGCGGCAAACAGTAGACACCCGCACCCACAAACACACTCAAACACACACAACCTAAGTTTCTGCACGCACCCCAAATGGACATACGGTCCGAGTGAAACATACATACATGTATATATGTATATATGTATATATGTATATATTATATATATACGTACACGCATGCTTAGAGACTTGCTTTGGGTGCAGATGAACGGCGCGGTCCTTTGGCTTCGGAGGCTCCTTGGGAGGCTCCGAAGGGATGAGTTCTGCTTCCTTGATGCGCGCGGCTCCTCTCTCCTGGGGCGAGGTAGCACCAAAGCGAGGGCCCCAACGATTTGGGGGTCTCTCAATCGTTGGGCCGGTTTCCTGGATGTCCTTTGAAGGCACCTTGAGACAAACCCATTTATGAGCAGAATCTTGCCCCACACGGTTCCTTAGTGCTTGGCTTCCCAAAGTCTAAGGGGCAGGAGTCTCAGAAACAGAAGCAATTTCCTGCCGGTGGACTTTGCTCCTGTAACCAAACAGTGGTATTCTCAGAGGTCCACACTAAGTCTACACAAAATCCAGGACTAAAGCAAGCAAGGCGGGAAGCCCAAAAGGGTGCCCAAAAGGGAGCCCAAAAGGGAGCCCAAAAGGGTGCCGGGCCAACCACTCAGGGTTAACCGTTCACCATTTCTGCAAACCCGCATTCAAGTAGGTGCCCGACATCCCCGAAAACTGTGAACACAAGCTGCCCTAGTCATGTTCCCCGCTCTTCCAGTGCATCGTATAACCGAATGGTAGATATGAGGGGTGGAAGAATTCAACATTTGTCTTCCTGCGCCACAAAAAAACACCTACTCATCAGTCCTATTTCCCTTCGAAGCCAAGCGGGGAAAATCGAGAGCGCGAAATAAGAGCGGAAAACTATTAGCCACTAAGAGCGGAAAAACGAAAGCCACTAAGAGCGGAAAACTGAAAGCAACTAAGAGCGGAAAAAAAAGAACTAAGAGCGGAAAAAGTAATAGTAGTAGTAGTAGTAGTAGTAGTAGTAGTAGTAGTAGTAGTAGTAGTAGTAGTAGTAGTAGTAGCAGTAGCAGTAGCAGCAGCAGTAGTAGTAGTAGTAGTAGTAGTAGTAGTAGTAGTAGTAGTAGTAGTAGTAGTACTCGTAGTAGTAGTAGTGCTACTAGTGGAATCCGGATTTCGAGGTGCTGGCGGGCAATGGGGCCCGAAAAGGCCTCCCTTTCTCCGGGGCCAGAAAGGGCAATGGGGCCAGCTTTCTACTTTACTACTACTAGAACTATTACTTTTTCCGCTCTTAGTATCCCTCTTTTCTGCTCTTAGTATCCATCTTTTCCGCTCTTAGTGTCTCGTTTTCCGTTCTTAGTTAGAACTCTGGGGGAAGATCAGACATGTCCGCAAATCGTCTTGCGGCGGAGGAAGTTTATAACTGTCCAGCTGCACTTCCACTCTTTGCACTGCTTCTTTTGAGACATTTGCTGAAGCCTCAGGGCAGTTGGCCGGAAAAGAGCAATGGGCGAACAGACATAACGGCAACCCATCTGGCTATATCCTTTGGTGCCTTTAAACGACCCGGGCGGGACCATCCAGGGTCCCCGGCTATATGTGACGTCAGCGACCTCAATAGGCGATGGACAAAGGATGTCCTATAGACCCTGTTTAGAATGACAAGAGAAACCCAAAATCAAACTCTTGGTTGCTGCAAGGACCTTTCTGCAAAAAGCTGAACTTTCTGCGGGTTCAATGGAAAACTCTTGATTTCCCAAAAAGTTCAAGTCTACATGAACAGGAACCGAGATGAAACCGTTATGAAACGGGGCTAGCCTCATCGCTCTTCCCCAAATGGGTGTGTCTCCAAATGAGGGAACCCAAAACGGATGGTCTCTCTTTAAATATCCTCCAAAAAGACTGAATTCGGGGATCCGTTTTTCTTGGTTCGCACACATTTTGGCCCAAGTTGAGGAACCCATGGGAATGTGACGTATAGGACCGGTAGAAATGGTCGGTTGGACCCGGTTGACCTAGCGGACTGCTTTCCAGCGGTCCTTTTGGATATCCCCGGCAGGTGTTGGGTCGCATGTTGAAAGTTGGAAGTCCAAGTCGTTGGTTTCATGCTTTCTTTCGAAGATGAAAACTTTGACTCCTCACAGAGCGGCTCAAAAGAAATGGTAAGCTCCCCAACACAATGGTTGCATTTCACTTGGTGTCCCTTTAAACCAATGTGTGCGACCCAAGAACTGTCACTGCAACCTCCATGATCGGCATGCGTGGCTGTTGCGTCAAAGGCGAATATGTCTCCCTTTAACCACTGTCAATTGGTCCAAGAGATGATGCTGCCCTCCCTCGTCTGCGACGAACCTATGTCCGAGCCTTGTCGGCGACTCGTCTGCATCCTTCCCCTATGGGAGCGCACGCCATGCCTTCCCCAAGTCAGTCTTTAAAAAAAAAAAAAAAACTCAATTCCACATGTTAGGGTACGAAGTCTGGAGGAAGCCCTCCTTTCATTTGGCACCAAACCAAAAAAGCATGGCATCGGTTTCACGGGAGTGAGCTAACTCCTCAAGAAGGTACCCCCTACTTGCAAGCCACATGGTTCTCAGCTTTCTCAGAGGCTTCCCCAAAGCAAGATGAATCCAACGTCGAGCCATACGCCTCCTTGGCTTCCCTTTCCTCAGCGCGCAAGCTTGGCAATCGCCTGTGTATATTGGTCAGAAAGGAAACAACTTGTCCACCTAAGATTGCTTCCTGGCAAGAGAAAGGAACCAGTCAAGATTATCCATCTCTTTGTTTAAACACGGTTCACGAGCGCTATTCAACACTGAACGGCAATCGACTCTGGCAAGTCCTCTAGCCCATGCCCGGTGAATGATTCATCTGCAACGCGCCATATGCCATCGGTTCTGCTCAGCAGAACATTGCCGAAGGCACCCATTCAAGGGGCGACCCACCTGGCAACTTCCTAGCGGCTCACAGCATGCGAACAATGGAACACCGTTGAGAACCTACCAAGGCTTCCAGAGTCCAGGCCTCTTGGCACATCAGGCATTAGGGGTAACACATGCTCCCAGAATTGAGCTTTGTTCTCCATATTCTTAATTTTCTGATGACATTTATTCAACCCTTGGACATGTTCTTGTCAAAAGGCTTCCGAAGGCATTTCTTGGTTACTTTTGCCCCGCGGGTTCTCTTTGGGCTCCTGCTGTTACAATGGTTGCTTGAGCACATAAACCGCGAAGCTTCCGCCAGGCAAGTCCTTCCGCAAACCTCCCGCGACTGCAGTCCCGCCCGCATTCTGCAAGAATACTGTCCACCCGCTTTCATGGTACATGTAGCGCTCAATTGGACCGTTCTCACCAGGGAACCCACACCTGACGTCATTTTTGTTGGTTGATCGTCTCCAGACCGCTGGGGCTGCGGCTTCCTTCCGCGACCTGACTTGCTCGGATCATATTTTGTATATGTTGCACTTCTTTACAACCTTGGGTTGGCTTAAAGGGAACCACAAAAGGAACCGCCCATTTTGAAGGTCCAAATCCTTGTTCTTTCTCATACCAACATTGCTCTTTGCAAGTATCATGGGTCCAAAGGTGACCACCCAAAGAGGAAAGGAAGGGAACTGCTCAATAGACAGCACAGCAGATGCCGAATTTCAACACAAGGGCCCGTCAACATTCTCTGGGTTGGTGTCAACAGGAAGTACATAATGGATGGCTTCCATTGACTACTCTTATGTGGCCAAAAAGGTATATTGAGAAATCCTATCAAAAATTCAAGCCACCCACAAAGAGGATCTGACAAAAACAGCTTCCCACTCGCATCCGCTGAGCGTTCCGTAGAAGGTGCTTGAGCCAGAGTTCCGCGGCCCATTATGAAAGCTGGGTTGGCCGAGAAGATCCTTTGCTTCCAGCTGGTTTCCCCGAAGGATCCCAATTTTTGCGACCTGCTTGTGGGGGCCGTTTGGTTGTATCTCGGTATGGGTCAATATTCAAACCAGGGCACCGCAGGTTTTAGTGCTTGGCTCCATTTATCAGAACCCATCTTATCAGAGCAACCCATCTTTGGCTACCGTATTCTTGACCCACAATCTGGGCAAACAACTAAAACTGCAAATAGGCAGCAAGGAATCTGAAAAAATAAAAGACCCGATAAAACTCATCTTGGCCTGCGAGCTCGCTTTGGCTACGTACTCTCCTTTCGGGGCAGTTGACAGCTGCAGACGGGAGATAGAAGCCCGGTCGGGTGAGTGTGAAGCTGATTGGGCCCCAGAAAAGGGCCAAATGTCCACGGCACAAACTGAAGGCACCTAGAAATAGAAAGTCTAGATCGGACACTGAACAGGTAAGCAACACTGCGGCAAGCAATTGCGAGCGGGCCTCGGCGAAGCGTCATCTGCGTTGCCCTGAGGCCATGGTCAAATACCAATATATTCAATGTATAATCATGTATATATAAATATGCTTGCAACGCAAGGGATATCCAGCAAGTATCGAGGGCTTGTGGTTGGTTTGCTTGCAATCTGGAGTGGGCCAAACAGACTTACACACACACACAGAACACACACACACAGAACATACACCCACACAGAACATACACACCCACACAGAACATACACACCCACACAGAACATACACACACACAGAACATACACACACACACACAGAACAAACACACGCGCACAAACAAACAAACAAACAAACAAACAAACAAACAAACAAACAAACAAACAAAAACACAAACACAAACACCAACACAGACACACAGATTCACACAGATTCACACAGAGTCACAGAGTCACACAGAGTCACACAGAGTCACACAGAAACACAGTCACACAGTGAGTACACAGCCAGACAGCCACACAGCCACAGAACCACACAACCACCAACAAACACAGACGAAACACAAATACTCGAACAACTCAAATACAAAACACAAAAACAAAACACACACACACACAAAACACCAAACACCACACAACACAACACAACAAGAACACAAAGACACAAAAACACAAAGACACAAAACACAAAAACACAACATAGCAGAATCACAACAACACCAAAAACACACACATACACACAACCACACAGACAACCAAACAATCACACAACCGCACAACCACACAACAACACAAACACACAAACACGCACGCACAAGCAACGAGGAAAAGTATGCTCAACCTAATGGTCTTCAAATCCTTGTCTCCATCAGGGTACTTGCAAGTGAGACATTGTTGCGGGCCAGTATGGCCTGCCAGATTTGTCTGACAGTTCGTCGGAACATGCTTGTACAACATACGTACTGCTGCCTGATTCACTTTCAATCATCTGGGTGTGTGGAAGACTATCTTTCTCTTGAACGGGTGGTCCATTCCACTCCAGCGCAGCTCATACACATCTGCACAGGCCGCTTCTTGGCCCCGCGCCCGGAGGGACCTAGCAGCCAAGAGCTTCTAAGTGCGAAGGCGTGGATTGGAAACTACCAGGGAATGAGTTCAAGTGAGGGTTACGCGGGTTGCCATTGTTGGACTTCATGCACTTGGGAATAGCGGGTGTCGCGGTCCATTGGAAGCCTTTCTTTCTCCAGCAATAGTTCGGGCCTCATATGCCATGAGGCCAACAAAGGCCAATGGCTAAACACGGCCGAAAAAACAGTTTGGGAGTGCTTTGGGGGTTGTGTCTGTGGCAGCTGATGCCAAGTCTGGACATGTTTTGTTCCCAGATGATGTTCCCCCAAAAATCCACACAAGAACA
>CAUJNA010003549.1:2677731-2685231 GCA_963377175.1 Effrenium voratum | reverse complement strand
GTGTCAATAGGACCAGCTAGGGCCCCAAGTTGGGACCCAGGGAATTTACACAAATTGGAGAAATCCTCTGCTTGCAATGTCTGGTCTTCTGTCCAATTGGATTTCCTCCTTCAAACAGGGAAATCGCACCCTGGCAAGAGTGCTTGGACGGATGGAGTATTTGACATCGGGCATCGACTCATGCATCCTGCCCGCTTGCTTGCTCGTCTGCTTGTTTGTTTTCATCCTGCATCCGGCATCCTTTTTTGTTCCTTGTTCATTTGCTTGCTTGTTTGTGTTTGCCTGACTGCTTGTCTGTCTGTTTGTTTGCTTGCATCGTCTGCTTGCTTTCTTGCTTGCTTGTCTACTTTTTTGCTTACTTGTTTGCTCGTGCTTGCTTGCTTGTTTGCAGTTTGCATCCTAAATAGGACATTTCCCGTTAATCCGTCAGGCACTCGGACACGGTTTGCAGGTCACACATCGCAAAAGCTATCGAGATCCAAGGGCAACCAGAGATGCTGCATACTTGTTCATCTATGTATGCCAAACAATTTTGTCACAAGAAACCAATAGGGTGCCAATGAAATCCAATACACCAAAACCAACATAAGACCATCACAAACCGCAGTAATCTCGCGTGGCAAGCGATACCCTAGGATGCCCTTTACCCCACAGCCACATGCCTGTGCTTCAATAGGCTAACCCCCAAACGGAACCCTGGAAAGCGGAGCCATGGACCAAAACCTGTCGTCCCATGCTATGAGCTTGTGGGTTCTCGACCCAAACGAGACGCGCGAAGGTCCCACAGCCCTGCCTCACCAGGGGACCTGAGACGAGAGATGCCTGACATGTAAAGGGCCTAAAGAGTTGCAATGCAGCGGGGACTTTGACACATCAAGTCAGAAGGGAATATCTCGTGTGGCTGGGCTGGACCCTCCCAATAAAACCAATTTGAAGCCATTGCAACCCCCTAGAAACAAAAAATTGCCCCCTTGCATCAGTCCAGCTCTCCCCCAACCCTGCAAAATTCAGATATTGAAATCAAACAAACAATTCCTTGTTGGATTACTATTTTGATATACCCTTTCGCACTGCTTTCTGAACTTCATTTGGAATCCGGTAGTCTTCCTACATTCTTTTTTCAAGGACCATTCTTGGCCAAAATCTGACCTTCTGTTTCCATGGAACTCATCAAGCCCAAGATGGTCGATTTTCCTGGCTTCCGCGACAAGGATCGCCACTTTTGGAGGTTCCAAACAGGGACATGGGCGTGTCTTAAACATAGGGAATCTCAAAGGACAACCGCCATCAGCGAAATTCCACACCTAAAAAAAAGATAAAGCCACATGGAGGAGCCAAATAACAAACTCCCAACGGACTCACTGCTCGGCCGATTCCGGGCACCTTGGTTGCTGCAAGGACCCCCTGCAAAAAGTTGTTCACTTATTGGGGGTTTGGTAGGAAGCACCTTGATTTCAACCAAAAAAGTTAAAGTCTAAAGATCTAACCCAACAGCAGTCAAGGCGAGTCGCGCAACCGCTCGCGCGGTTTCTGATGGGTCGATCTGTGGCTCCCGGCGCCTGGCGCTCCCGGACCTCTCGCTCGTGTCGCTTCGCCTCCTGCGCCGAAGCGGGTGGAGTCGGTTTTCGCTGGACTTGACTATGGTCCTTCCTTGTTTTTTGGCTGCGAAAGGGTGGAAACTGGGAACTAAGTGACTAAGTAGTTAGAATGAAGTTGTGGATTACGCTAAAAAAGAAACAAACCACATCTTGATCCTGAGAATGGATGTGATTCTTTAGCCCCTCGTAGAAATGGCTCCGTGGAAAGGGCCAAAGGACCCTATCAATTTTCCAACCAATTCTAGCTTGAGAGTTTAGGAGTATGCTCAATCTCCTTTGGTTCTACTTGCCACTCATAACCATGGTAACAGCCTGCTTATTGAATTGGTTGAACATCCAAAGCCTTGGTTGCTCCTCTTCCCAAGTATTACGGAGCCCATGGTTTGCAGTTGTGCCTCCATTCCCCGTGTGGGATATGCCACGAAGCCTGCATAGGATGGCCCAGGCGCCCGTTTCAGCCATCGTTTGGTTCTACGACCATGGGTTCACGTTTTGCAGCAAGCTTTATATAATGCTAACCCCGCATTCACCCGGACCATGTTAATCAAGGACTCCCCCTACAATCGACAAATCCAAAGCATAGGTGGAGTTTCAAAGGAACACCGCCGTTAGATCCAAGAACAAACCCGAACCTTTTCTTCGACATGTACCTTCCCTTCAACAAACATAGCAACTGTGGGAGGGTACCTGGAAGATGGTTTTCCTCAGTTGTTCAGCAACCCTGGAAAAAAAGAGAGAACCCGAGAACCCTTTTTGGGGGAGAACTGAGCCTCTTGATATCTTTAGTCCGATCGGTGTCCTTCTCCTTCTCCTCTTTGCCCACGAACAAACTGGCCATGTCCGGCGCGAAGGGCGCCTCCTTGCTTTTCGCCTGGCGCCAGCCGGGAGATGGGACCTGGTGAAGTGGCTTGAAGCTGGTGGAATGGAGCTTTGAAGTAGCTGAAAAAGCTGGTTGGAAGAAGAAGGTAGCTGGTTTGAGTAGTGTAAAGCTGGTTTAAAGCTGGTTGAAAGAAGAAGGTTTGAAGTAGCAAGTGACTTCTCCAAAACTGCCCTAGTTCAGAGACCGGTTTTTCAGTGTCCGTTTTGTGGACATATTTCAAGCGGGTCAAACGTAGAATGCCTGAATAAGAAGCAAACACCATTTAACGACTGGGGATTTGGCACATGATTCACACCCTGAAAACCAATTTCTTCAGGTGCCCCTTGTTGGGAAACTTAACAAAGAAGATATGGGAAGCGCGAACCAACAGTGCTTCAAATCTGACCAAATGGGTCTTGCAAGAGCTTCGTTGGAAGTGAGGAACAAATCAGTCAAGCCCGTCAAGGCTTTTGTTTTGGGCGCATGCGTAAATGGAGAGAGCCCCTAAACAACAGAGTAGACAAATCATATCAGTCTACTTGGTCCCCCCTCTCCAATAGTGATGTACGGTTTGCGACGCAACGACGCATCCACGCTTCAAAGCAACACATCTCTTGGGTGGCCACCGCAAGGGTTATCCCCCGAAAAAAAGCCTTCAAACCGAACGATGCTTCGGAGGTCTCTAGTGACCCCGAGGCGCTTTGCAGGTCGAGGCTGAGCTGGATGTTGTTCCCGAGGCACTTCTTTCTTTTGGCGTCCACGGCGATACTCATGTTTTGAAGGAAGTCGATGTACAGCGTGATTTCCTTTGAAGTGCGATTGCTTCGTTTTGCATGCTTCTGAGCATTGCGCGGAGTCGCTCTGCGTCCGAGAGAGAGAGAGAGCGACCCCGAGACATGCATGTATGAACATATGCTGCTGACTGTACTTCAAGATCCACATTGCACTGTCCCCATCGCACGCTGAGCGAGAACTCAGATTCTCCAGCCCGTCGGGGACTTGCCACGCGCCCACGTGGCCCCGGGGCACTGGACTGTGAGTACCTTGGTGATCCCCCCAAACCCCGGTGGCATGGCATGCTACAGCCACCGCTCAGAACCCGCCCCTGGTTTAGCGGGAAGAAGCAATGCGCGGCCGCAATCAGGCGCCACGAAAACCCACGCTGCAGTTCTTGCCCGCAAGAGGTCTTCAGCTTGAAGATGAGGATGCAGGTAGCGTGGCTGACCACTCCTCATTCCAGCAAAATATATGGCTGACTTGTGACTGTGCAAAAAAACGTCCACTCTGAAAAGAAACACCTACATGAAACAAAACGTTTCAGGCTTGCAGGTGCCCAATTTCGACACATACCCGAGGCCCTTGCGTACGTCCCGTCAGAAAACAACAGCAACAACAACATGAACAAAACCCTAAGACACAAACACACAAACAGCATAATCAGCAAACAAACCAACACCAAACCAAGCAACACACACAACAAACCAAAGCAAACCAACACAAACACCAAACAAGCCAAAACCAAACCAAAGCAAACCAGCACCAAAATCAAACCAATCCAAACCAACACCAAACAAACCAAATCAGACCAACATCAACAACACCAGGGGTTCCAAGGCAAACTCGAAACAGGAAAGACAACAAAAGGACGACACTCGGGCACAAAAAACACCAACACCAATACATGAAACAAGATCCAAACAACATAACACAAACCCAAATCACACCAAGCCAGACAAACATCAACGACACCAGGCGGTTTTTGAACGCAAAACTCGAAAAAATCGAGGAAAACACAAAAACACGTCCCCCCGGCTTTGTGAGTCCCTCCATTCCGCCCGCCGTTGGCTCGCCGGCGCTTGCGCGGGTCGCGGTCGCCGGCCTCCGGCAGGTGGCTCTGGCGCCGCCGGGCCCGGTCCGGGCTGCGGGCCTTCGGACCGACAAGCTGAACGCCGAACGCCGAAAGCGGCCGCGGCCTTCCCTTCGGCCGAAAAACCAGAAGCGTCTCTGTCCAAAAAACGGCGCCATTTTTTTTTTTTTAAGGGTTCCCATCCTTGGGTGTTTTTGGGAAGGGAAAACTGACAGTGACATTCATGTCCCCCAGTCTGGCATTTTTTACTCCCAGGATACCCTAAAGACAGGCCCACATCCATCTTGAGAATAAACACACGCCCCAGGGAAACCCTCAACATGCATTCAGTGGGATCCCTTTATCAGCTTCCTTTCAACCATCCCAGAAAGGGTAAAGACAAGCCCCCATCCATTGCAAAGGGGGTGCAGCATTTTGAGGGTTCCAGCCTCAGCTTCCTTAGAAAAACTTTTGGAGACGGTTTGGTGGTGAAATGAGGTGGTTCCCATGTACCCTCTGCAAGAACCAGGGCTTCAAATCTCCAAACCACCAAGTAGGGCCTAGCCTGACTGACCAAGGGTTCCCTCGAAAAACAACATTCACTTGGGGGTCTGGGAAAGGATATTTCAAAAACATTGGACAACAGTTGAACTGTGACCTGAAGGGCCACAATGGGTGAGCATAAGGATATATGCTTTCATCTATAGCTAAGTTTGAATGTTTGGCTAAAGCATAGGTGTGTCCCATTAAAGATGACCCTGCAGAACATTTGACGGTTGTCGCTCGGTCTTCTCCTTTGGGTCGCCTACTTGGGGGTTGGCAATGGAACAATACGCATGCGACTGGAGTGCGGCTATCATCTTACTTTCCGTTTCAGGGTGGCAGCAGAACGGCTTGAGCTGCAAAGGGCCATGGCTCACCTTCGAACCCTTCGGGCACACGGCCCGCTGAGTGACTGCAAGATGTGAGGCAAGCGTGCCGATGGAGGCATGCAAGACCCGCACGGTCGACTTAGACTACTTTAAAAACAAAAGGATGGGATTCAAGTTGCGTAAGACGCAGAACACTACTACGATCCAGACTATGTCAAAGGGACGTGCCCCTGGCACGGTGGTGGTTTGTTGCGTAAAGTAAAACACAAATGACCGTGTCTTTTGGTTGAGGGTACCTTTTGTAGAAGGGAATATGCATTTCCTGAAGCTGTCTACAATATACAGCTTCGGGAAATGCCCGTGGTTTAGGGAAGACATCGGGACCATGGCTGTTCAAGAGAAACCGAATTGACCACATGCCGCATTTCTGGCTTGTCCCCCATATAGAGACACCCGTATCTGTAACCTCCCTCGAAAAGGCTTGCAAAACAACCATTCGATCAGATCACTTTCAACATGCATTATAAGCGTCTAAGTGCCTTTCCTGGGGTGTGGGGCCTTCTCGCCTTTTCTCTTTGGAAGGCATCTTTGCGCAAATCCCCAAACGTTGAGAACGGAGAACAAGAAGACTTCGAGTCGGGGTTTACTTTTGCCAGAGAGGAATGGCCTACCTGCCTCCACAGAACATGTCGACATAAGTGGGTGTGGGTCAAAAACGGGTACCCAAAATGGCTTGCCCTGGTAAATGGAAAAAAGGAGAAACTGCTGTCCCCTGGTGCGGCTTATTTTTCACCCACACCCAAGTCTTGCCTTTGCTCGGAGTCCCGTTGCCACCTGTACCGGTTCAGTTCACATTGATACACTGCACGCAGTTAGCCACAAGGCCCTGAAAGAAAGGCTCCGAAAAGTGCTTGGACCAGTGGTCATTGGGCAACGGGGAGTGATGGGTGCTCAGATGCCCAGTGGATTTCCATGGGAAAAAAGGACAAAAGGGCAACGTTTTGTTTTTCTGCGGTCGCAAACCAAGAGAGCATCTTGGCTAAGGACTTCTCGGCTCCGAACTTCTCCTTGCTTGGCCATTCCCATAAAGTCCAAAAGCGGTCCCACAGGAGATTCATAAACTTAAGGGGCCCCTAAACATGTTAACCATGGGCCCAAAGTGGGGGGCTGATCAAAAGGTGCCGCACATGGGATGACCACCCACTAAAAAATGCGATATTTCTCCCCAAATGGGAAACGCTACCCCAGGAATATTGATCCACCCCAAGTAGCAACCAACCGATGAATCGCCTGCGAATTTGAGCGAGCCCCCTGAGTTTCAAATTTGACTTCTTTGGCCGCACTGACTCAGGACCCCCGAATGACATACGATAGGGATCCTAGGGATCCTGTTTTAATACCTGTTGTACCCCAGAGGGGTTCTCAATCAGGGGTTTTCTTACCACAAAATTCCCACAGGCCGAAGAGAAAGCGGCCGTCTCCGATCCTCCGGAAGGGGGCGCACTGCATCGATGCCTCAGACGAACAGAAGCCAAGGGTGCTGGCATTGGAGCAAGGAAGTCGCTTTGCCCAAAACCCCTTGATTTTTTGGCTCTGCATTTGTCCAGTTCTATTTTTTTCAGACAGCAGATGAAGCCAGGTAGTAGACCAACACCTACTCAACTGGCAAATGGGTTTGGGCACCCACTCCTTTTCAGCCCTTGAAGCCAACGGGGGTGAGCCCGAGAGGTCCCCGGGGCGACCGAAGTGGAATCCCTTAGGCTTTGTGAATGAACCTCGACTTGTCTAGAATAATATGCATACATCATATATATATATATGTATATGTATATGTATATGTTGTCAGGCCCAGACATTGCAACAGCACCCAAGAAATGTAGTTCATGGGGGTCTGAGACTTAAACAAAAAAGTGATCCAGAAAGGTTGGCTGGTGGGGGCCCACCCAGCTGCACCCTGGGTGCCGGTTCATTGCTGGCCAAAGTCGACTGCGGCCACTGGACGGCTCCCCAAAAAGGAACACCCCCGAGGCGTTCGATTTTTTGCCATACTTCCAAAACCTGATAAGAAACTTGAATCAAAAGGATTCCACTACCCCAATAGGAACACCTTATTTCCCAATACAACTGGATCCACATGTCCAAGAGTTGGATAAGCAGAGATAAGCAGATTGCTTTCGCCCTATTTTTGTCCCTGAGAATAAGACAACTGGATCCCTACTTGGTTGCTGTTCTCTTTGCGAGACACAACTTTACTTCAACCAAACAGTTGCAGTTTAAAGATTTAACCCAATAGCAGCCAAGGAATAACTCACCGGCTGAGTGGAT
>CAUJNA010003549.1:2527731-2672731 GCA_963377175.1 Effrenium voratum | reverse complement strand
AAAGCGGCGTCTGCTTTGAAAGCCAAAAAGGATTTACAGATCCGGAAGGACCAGCAGAAGGACAAGATGGTCAATAGCCTGCTACAGACTTCGCCGCAGGATTTTCTGAACCAGGCCATTGACCAGCGCATCGCCGTTTCCAAAGCCAAAGCAAAACCGGTGAGCAAGAAGATGCCCAGAAAGCCCCCAGGGTTGAACGTTGATGCTGCCGCAGCTTTTGTCTCCGCAGCCGCTGATGCAAACATGTCCAAGGAGTCCCTTGAAGCCTTTGTCCAAGAAAGTGCCCCCTCACGCTGGGGCTCTCAGGGCAAGTCCAGTGGTAAGGGCTCAGGCATGACTACTTGGAAAGGCAAGGGCCCTCCAGGACATGCTGGCAAAGGAAAGAAGGGAGACTGGTATGGCAAAGGCAAAGCCAACCCCAAAGGCAACCGCAACAAGTCGGGCAAAGGGCATGGCGGCAAATCTGGAGGAAAAGGCAAGAATCAGGGAAAGCTGAACTCAGTTTTTAGCTTCGGCAGGAAGGGAAAAGGCAAAGGCGAAAGCGCTGGAAAGCAGCGAAAAGGAAAGAGCAAGGGCTTCCAGTGGGATGCCTGAGCAGTGGACTTAACACCTTTCTGCGATGGATTCGCGGCATGCCAATTCCTGAATTTTGCTGCCTTTTGCAATGTGGGCTTGGACATGGCGGTGTTTACATGTATTCTCCTCTGGACAAAGAGGCTTGGGTTCCTTCGTGCAGAGAACTACCCTGGCCCATCGAGTTTGTCCTGCGTTTGCATGCAAAGCATGTGTTTCTACCCCGGAAGTCGCCATCGCTGGCCAGAATTTCTTTTTGCATTACAACAATGGGAATTCAAGATACGCTGGATGCATTTTCACGGCAAGTTTGCCCAAAACAACGAACCGCGCAGTGTTCCACAATGGTGGAAGCTGCGCGATCACAGTTTGACCCCACCCATTGCAGATCCTTTGCCTGATGCCTGGGAATCATTTCTACTAGAGGCAAAGAACGCTGCTTTGGGAGCCTGTGTCACTGCTAAGAGCTTTTTCCTGGACAAGAAGAATCAATCTTCAAACTTGAGCCAAGTTGCCCGACATGGCTTGCGTATGCTCAGGAAAGGACCTTTGGGCGCTGTGCCTACTGACAAAGATGGTGGCTTTGCCGTGTGTGATAAGACTGCTTTGCAGAACGCCATCTTCGCATCTTTACGCGAGCCACAGTATGAAGAGGTATACATGCATGAGGGCATGGTGCATGACATGATGCAGCAGTATCGTTCTGTCTCACACGCAATCGGTGCAACAACTGGTGATGAAGACTTGGCTTCTACTTTGGTTTCCTCTTTACGCAAAGGCTGCAAAGAGTGTGTTTGTTCTATACGGACAACGGTGAAGACACACAAGCCCCGTGGTGAGGTGTCTTTGCGCATGATACATGCTGCTCCTGTGCATTTCATGAACCCTGGTATGCGTTGGGTTGGTTACCATTAGAAGGCTTTCATTAAGCAACAACAACACATTCTTCGTGACTCGGACCATTTGCTGGCACTTATACGCGCAATTCGAGTTCCGACAACGGCCCGGCTTATCCAATTCGATATAAAAGACTTTTTCATGAGTGGCAAACACCGTGTGTTGGCTGATCTTGCTGCACAGTGTTTTCCGGCTGATTTGAATGAGGATGCCCGGTGCATGATTGACTGCATGCTTGAGAACCAATTGGTGAACAACCTGGCAGCAACAATTTTTGGGCTGTCCGGGTTGGCACGGGGCATGGGCTTGCGGTGCTCAGGCGAGCTATCTGATGCTTGCTTTTACAAGCTGGCCGAACAACAGTTTGCTGCATGCCCAGTGACGCAACAACGATATGGTGTGCTTCTTTACTGCCGCTTCAAAGATGATGGTTTGATTGTCATCGACGGCTCTAACCAACAGCGGTTTGAGTTCTGCAGAAATTTGAAGAAAAGGGCTGGATTTTTCCAAATATCGTTTGAGAGTGTGTCGCAGACCGAGGTCGAAATGTTGGATGTTCGTTTGTTTAAAGGTCCTGGTTGGGCACGTACTGGTGTGCTTGACTACGCTTTGCATCTCAAAGAGAGCAGGCAATGGCGACCCCTTTTGCCCAGTTCCGCACACCCGAAGTCTGTTCACGTGTCTTGGCCACTTGCCCAGATTCGTCGCATTTTGAACAGATTCAGTGACAAACACGCAGGCAGAAGAGCTGTCTGCGATTTCCAGGGGAGGCTGTTTCATAGTACAGGTCTCTCTTTTACTTTGGCAGCCCACACCCACCAACCTCAATCCTCCAGTAGGGCTGATGTCAAGTGTGTCTTACCTCGTCTCATTTTGCCGCACTGTGCAGAATGGTCTGAGGCAAGGATTACTGAAGCTATTTCAAACGCGTTTAGGAGCACCAACTTGTTTTCTGAGTTGGGCCTTTCACGCGAGCGCCAGCCGGTGCAAATTGCGTGGAAGTTGGGCGGCCGTCACCTCGTGCACGTGCTACGCTCTTTTAACTTGCTCTAACTACAGATGCTGGAGGTGTCAAGGGGATGGATGGTGGGAATTTGTTGCTGTTGCAACAGTCTTTTCTCGAAAATCGAAGATACGACTGATGCAGCTTTTCCTGCGCAAGGCGCTCAGCAAAGCGAGGCTACATCCTAGAGTTGCAGAGTTCTAGGAGCGCAGAAAGGTGCTGCCCCGGGCCTGCTTTGGCCCCCCTTGTTTGCGCCTTGAACCTGGTTGTCGCCCAAACGAACCCTGTTTTCCGCCAATGTTGAAACACATGAAGGCGCTTAAGGGCTGTTTGTCAACCATATTTTTCATATGATCATGGGAGTATCATGTAGTCTCCCTGTTTCCAATCATGGAAGTGGAGAGGATGGTCGTGCAAGACGAAACCCAACCTCTTAAAAAGGCCCTTGCGGACTTTTTTGTTTGTTCCTCCTTTGTGTCGTGCTCTTCCCTTGCTAACATGCTGGTTCTCCATATCATATCTCTGTCTTTTTGCAGGGGGAACCCTTCCGCAACAAAAAGGACACCAAAGGATACACCACCATTTTGGGGTTCCGACTTTCGAGACACCCGCCATAGAACTCTAACATCTCAGCTGAATCTGTGATCCATTCCGCGGGGTGAAGGGGCTGAATTTGGGAGTCGGGTCTGGCGGGCAAAGCAGCAATTGCCCAAACACCACTGTCAAAAGATCGAAGCGGCAGCTGCCAGCCCTTTGTTTGAAAGCAAAGCACCCAAAAAGCAGACCGAAACAAGTGAGATGAACGTGCAATGTCTTGTGTTCCCTGTGAAGACATGGTGGGAAACCTGCTTCCGGGCTGGTTTTGCGGGGCTCCCCCCCCAAAAAACCCACACACTCAGTTGGGTGCGGTAGGCTTCAAGTGGTTGAGGGTCATTCCACGTATTCTTAGTAAGTAAAGGGCACGTAGTGGCTGAATGGTCATGCAGAACTCATCATCCCTTGGCGCGCTGGCATCAAGGGAATTATGCCGTCTACGTTCCACCAACTGTAGAACTTTGCGCAAACTTTCCCGAGATTTCTTGTAGGATCCTATCTTCGAGGGGTCCAGCTGAAACACAGACCACCTGAATTTCAGGCCTGAACCCCTAGATTGCAGAATGAGGGCATCATGCAGTATGGGATGATTGTGAAACTGAGAAGGTTGACGTCATGCCGGTTCTTGTAGCGATCCCAGCCATAGGGGGCACGTTCACCCCGATCATCGTCGCCACCGCCACGCGCGCTTCTCGGCCAGGTTCATACGCAGCTTGACCCATGACTGGCTCTTGTCCGCGCTGCCCGTAGACGCTGCGGGTTCAGCCGCGGCTCGCCGGCCCAGGCGGCGAATGCCGCTGGCCGTCTTCAGGAGAAATTGAACATGCCTGCGCTGGCTAACATCATGAACCACGGCATTCTCTAAGCACCAGGGTTGCTCCAATTCCACGCTTTCACAAGGGTTGCTTGGAAAAGGAAACGGGCCGTAAAGTCCAGTAGAGCCGGAAGGCCGAAGCTTCAAAATGCAATAGCCATAGCTTGGAGCACGATTCTTGTCCCATTCCCTCTCTGTCTCTTTCTCTTCCTCTTTCTCTGTGATCTATTCTTTCTCTTTTTTTTTTTTTGTCTGTCCCTCTTTCCAGCCCACGGCTGCAAAGAATGAACAGCGTGCAAGGAGTTGAAGGTTGAAGGCTGCGAAGCAGCGCGCGCTGTCGTGCCAATGCGCCCCCGCAACCCGCTCCGAGCCTGCCTCCGTCAGGCGTCGCGACCGAGGTTTGCGCACATGCGGACGAGCCGAGTTTTGGCGTGTCACGTTTTCGGCCCGCTTCTATTCCCCCAGTTCTCGCGTTGTCCAGCTTATTCACGCGGAGTGCTTCTTCTAGAAAACACCCACGTAGAAGTGCATGCATTCTTAAGCAGAGCTAACTCAATCAGCAAAAAGGAATTTCTTGTTAAGCAGAAAACAGTCCTCACTTTAGGGTCCTGGTGGTCACTTCGTGGACCCAAAACGTGATGTCTGACGGGGACATATTGTTCAGTGAGGGTACCAATTTCGGGGCCGTTTGCAAGTGCCACCAAAGCGAACACGCAAATTCTGGGTGGCAAAGAACCCTTTCTGTGGGACCGAAGTGGGCCATCCAAACGGCTGCTTTGTCTTCAACCTGTTTTGCTTCAGAAGCTCGGCGAACAATCTAGGGGTTGATTCCGTTTCCATTCTTGTCAGCCATCGTTCTTTTCAAACACCAGATCCATTTCCCCAGGATTTTGGGCGGTTTTCTAGAAAGACGCGGATCCCTGGAAAGAGAGGTCTGGTCCAGACCCTCAATTTTTCCTGAATTTCTGAGTTCCTGCCTGGAGTCTCCTTCTCACCCTTTCAAAGGGTCAATGACCAACCATTTTTAAGGGTCAATGACCACCCTAGAAAAACACAATTTCCCCTCAGCTCTCAAAATACCTCGTGCCTGCAAGGCGTGCGTGGCGTCCAACGGCTGGGCCGGGGCCGGGGCCTGGCGACGGGAGATCACCGCGCTCGGCTGACCGTACGAGTGTTGATGCTGCATCAAAACTCGGTCCGTTTCAGATCCACTGCTAAGACTGAATCACTTGTGGGATAAAAATCCGAACCCCAGCCACAAAACCCACTAAAAACAGCTAAAAGCCTCAGTTGAACCGGACAGGACCACCGCATTTTGGCCTAAACCCACTAAAGACAACTAACAACCTAAGTTGAACCGGACAGCTGGGAACCAAAAAAACAACCTCCCCCGTATTTTGGGTTTGGTTGGCGCCTGGCCTTGCCCACTGCCAGGTTGAGGCGCATGGCGCGCCCGGCCGCCGCGGCGCCGGCCGGGTGGCTGCTGGGGGGTTGCGGCACCACGCCAGGAGGCCTAGACGGAGAGGCGGAAAACGCGGTGGTGTTACAGCAGAACCAGGGGAACCCCTCCGAGTCAAACCTAACATGGCTCCGAAAATTGTGGCTCGCCATGCAACAGTGATATTGCCCCTGCAGTGGGTCCTGCCTTGCAAGGATTTTTGCTTCTGCACACGTCCACGAAGACGCCCAACATGAACTGTTTTCCTTCTACGGGGTGCCCTCAAAACAAGGGGGTGCCCTCAAAAACAGAAGCACGCCTTGAATCAGCCATGACATATTCCTTGACCCTTCAAGCAATTGCAAGCTTTTGGGTTTATTGGGGGCACCCCACATTTCTTCAGGAGCCTTCAGGCTAGGCTTCAGCCTGTCGCTTTTGGACCCCCTGCAAATCGGTAACTTCTCTTGGGCAACTCCCAAAGGGCAAAAGGACAAGGGCCATGTTGGTGACACCAAGGCCCCTTTCCACAAAGGTCGAACCATTTTTAGGATAGGACTCTTCCCTCCTAGGGATGTGCCTTAACATAGCGCATCGGTTCTAACATGGTCACGAACTCACTTCCTCAGTTGATGGGCCAAAAAGGAGTCCACAATTTTTGCAGAGCCAAAATGCACCGGCCCCGAAAAGTATGACATGGGCTTTACGACTCCAAAGCTAAGTACGTAGCAATACGGACGGAGGAGTTCCTTGCTAAACCCGATGTGCCATGAAGGCATTTTCATCTCCGGTTGAGGGACCCAGATACTAAAAGGTGAGCACTCTTGGGTTCCATCACTGAACACGCGCCAAATCAGGGAGACCAAAATGATAAAAGGTCGATTCGCTTTGGTTGCGAGTGAGTTGCTGGTTGGTCTTAAAGCTGCCCGCCCCTCCAAGAAAAAGGGAAAACGGGGGGAAAACCACACCACTGGAGGTCGTTGGTGAAACCCTTGCGGGCTCTGCATGCCCTCCCTATACACAAAAGGAGACTCACCCTAAACCGGCACCAGTGATCTTCAAAATGACCAAAAGAGGTCTTTGTCTTTTTCAGGGCTCTCTTGGGCTGGTGGTTTCCAGGAAACCAAACCCGGACGTCGCCTTTCAGGAAACCAAGCCCCGCCTCCGTGGGGGACTCGGACGCTCCTGTGCCACCTGGCGGAAGCGAGCGCTGCCGCTCTCACTGCCGGTTTTGGGCCCAGGGCTGGAGATTCTTCATTCTTATTTCTAAATAAATCCTTTTACCACAATGGGAACCGGCCAGCCAAAAAGTGACTCTTGAGTCCAGGAGCTCTCCGAAAGTGAGTTGTAGTGGTAGGTCATGAAATCCATCTCTGGACATACCTCGATGGATGCGAGTTTCTTCCTTGGGGAATTGGTGAACCCCGTTGCAAGAAGGGTCATGAAGCCTATCCTTTTTGGCCTGCTAGATGCCCTCCCCGCAGGTTGGGACACGGGAATTCGGCAAGCGATTGAACCCTGGAAAGCAATGGGCCAGTCAATTTTAGGTCACGTGACACTCTGGCATGAGAAAGCTTGGCCAAAGCTTCAATCAAAAGGAGCCTTAGCGGTTTTTTCTGTGGGGAACCTGTTCAGTCTTAAACGCAGTCCATTTTTTTGGGATGAATCCCAAGTTGCCATTGATTGTGCCAACGGTCCTGAAGAAATCGACCAATGCAAATGATCAAAAGGGCGGATACTCGCATCTGATCTATGGGGACTGTCCCCCCAAACCTTCCTCTGCCAGGTTTTCATTGCGGCTTAGTCACTTTCTTGAGGCCGTGGCCAGAGAGAAAACGGGCGGCTTTTTTGGTAGAGTTAGAGCTTAAAAGGGCCCACCTCTGCAAAAGCAGGAGTGAAAGGAAACAAGCCTGTCTGGGAAAACAATGGACTCCCCATCACGCCGAACCAGGGTGTCCGAAAATTCTCGAAGGTGATGCTGAAATCCACCAAATGAACCCAGAGCTTTTGGTAGATATGGCAGGGGTCATCGTGACTTTTCAGGAAAGTACCGACAAAAGGCAAGGCATTGGGCAACAGAGCTTAGCAGCCTCGATTTATTGAAGACCTGGGTTTGTGAGCCGCTCGTTTTTTGGGATGCGGAGCCTTCGTCATCTGGATGTGCTGCGCAAAGTTCCTGAGTCTGTCTTGGAGTGTGCCCCACATGGGCATAGCACGAACTGTGATTTTAAAGGGCATGTCAAGGGCGGTTTGCCTTTGAACCCCTCCACAAAAGAAACAAGGGCAAAGCAGACACGCATTCGGCCTGTTCATTTCAACGATCACAACCAAGTGGAAGGTCTGAGGTTGAGCACATTCCCGTAAACCTCTCAGGAGTGTAACCCTCTATTTGCAGTGTTGGACCTCCAGTGGCCATCTCGGGAAAGGGTAATGTCGAAACAACTTAATTCAGCGGTAATGATTTTTACAAACTTATTCTCTACCCCAAAAATGCAAAGGCCACCTATTGCAAAACTTTCTTCGCTTGGAACAAACAATCTGGGACTTAATCAGGAGAAAGCCGAGTCACATTTGGTCCGATATTTCTTCGGAAACAACACCATCCCCCCAAGACACCGATTTCCTTACCTATCCTTTATGTAAAACGGCTCAGTGGCCAATTCTTACAAGCGGGTTCCAACTGCTCAATAATAGACATGACAAAGGGGTACCCAATTTATGCACAACCATCTCTCCGCCGCTGCCCCATAGAAATTCCCGTTTCTCTTCTTGTCCACTCGTTCTTTCTTCTGAGTACTAAGGCAAAGCCACGGCAGCACAAAGCAATACTAAGCCAATTCTAAGCCAGTACTAAACTTGGGAAAGGCAAATCTGCCCGAAGTGTTTTACCGGTTTCCTCGATTGAGTCCCTTAAATTCGATTGGGGTGGTGGCCCCCCCCCCATGTTATCAATCAGTGATGGTAATTCCAGTGAGCCATAAGCAAATCCATGAGAAAATGGCAACAAGTTCCTTTCAAAAGAGGGAACTCTTCTGCTTCCATTCGTTTTTGGGAAGGCGAAATTTCTTCGGTGGCTTGCTCGATACGATCGGGCCCAGCGTTGCTTCGCATCACGCAGGGTGATTCGGAGCCAAACATGAAGAAAAGCGGATGCACATCTGCAAATCCCACATGTCCAGAACCTTCATCGAATTTGTCCCCAAGTACAGAACCACCATCATGGTGAGCTGGTTTTACCCCAAGACTGCTTATCACAATAGGAATCGTCACCCTAAACTGCTTGGGTTTCCTTTTCGTGTCCCTCAAAAACCCACATACCCACTAAAAGGGTCCATTTTGACGCCGCTCGTTTCCCGCGATGGCTGAAAGCCGGGCCTTCGGTCGGTCTCAGGAGACGAGGTCTCCTCGCGTGCCAACACTTCCCTTCGCCCGTGCTTCTCAAAACCGGGCTCTCGTTGGATGGCTAGGGGAAGCCCAAAGATCCACGCCTTTCTTATATGTCCAAAACCTGAAATAAGATTCCCCATGTGAAGCCCCAGGAAACCCTGATGGCGCTTCTTGTACACAATTCCCCTCTCCCTAACCCAAACCCATGGTCCTTGCTTTGAAGCCACAGCATATGCAAGTCATGACCACTTCCCTTTCAACAAATCATCAATTTGCCTAAGAATCAACTAGTAGACGACCATCGGAGGCACAATCAAAGCTAGGCAGTTGGAAAGTCGGTGGATTGTGTCAACTGCTCTTTGTCCCGGTTCGATGGTTCCACTTCGATGTGAGGCCCAGTGGTTTCTTGTGAGCCTCGTCAATTCCCTTGCCTGAAAGAAGGAGCCAGAAGGGGAAGGAGGCATTGAACCAAACATGCTGGATTCACAAAAAGCAGTTGGGGCCCAAGAATTGAGGAATTGGCCCCCCCCCCCAATGCAAATGTGTAAGACGTCGACTTCATATTGTTTCAGACCAGGTATGAAGTTGAATGGGGGAGCCTTTAGTGGACATCAACGTTCGGTCGGGATTCATGTCCACCACTTTTCAGGTGGCTCCAACTCTCGAAATTCACGGCCATATCAATCAAGGGTTACCCTATTTGGGGATCTATTCTTACAGTAGGGAGATTCCTCCAGTTTGGTCCGGAATCTGAGCATTGTGGCAGTTGTTCTTGAAGGAACCACGGAAGCCGAATGCAAAGCCCCGAGTTTTGTTTGGGGCTAAGGGAACGCCATGACAACCAAATGCAAACCTTTTTGGAGGTTTGCTTCCAGGGAAATCAAGACACACTCCTCTCGTTTTCTTTCGTTCCTTCTCGGGTGGGTGGGTGACGCATTTTCCTATCGGAAGGACACATTCAGTCGCCCTGCCCCGCTCCTCAGGCGGCTCCGGCCGCGGAGTAAGTGAGGCCCTGCGATGAGATTGCGGCAAGGACTTGGGTCTGCCATGATTCTTGGGTCTGAAGGGTGGGTGATATAGCTGAGCTCAGACACGCCGTAATTCTGGTGAAATCATGGGGATCGTGAGACTTTTTCGGATTTCTTAAGAAAAAAATCTCACCGAAGAAACCAAGGGGTCTAGGCATCTGAAGAATTTGGGTCCTGACAGCGGCTTCGGACGTGACCATTTATCTCAGTCCCAGGGAAAAACCTCGCCTATGGGATGCTTTTTTCGGGTCGCTGTGTTCGGGGAACACAGGGGAACAGGGTAGAAACGGGAAGTACCATAAGCCATGGCCCAATAAAACAATCTGTGGTTTTCCGCCAAGACCGCAGGCCCGGTTTCAAGGCAAAGATACTTGGATTCCACGAAAGCCTGGGGAATAGCGCGCATGGTGCAATATAGCAATTTTACTTGGAATGACAACAAACATTGTGCATATCTCTGTGATCCAGCTGCCCTTACAGTTACTAACCAAGTGAAACCGTCATGCAACACATGGTAAATGAATCAACATAACCGTCCATTTGCTTAAGTCGACTGGAAAAAACAAACATATTTCGAGTCATAGATTGCCTTTAATTTAAAGCCAACCCCTGGGACAATTAACCAAATCTTCATTTCAGCAAATGGAAGTCGCTAAGCAGAGTAACTTTTTCTCAGGCATGCTTTAAGTGTGGGCGCCTCTAGGAGGCGGGAACTGCTGCACTTTCTACATGTCGCTTCGCCACCCATGTTCTAGACAAGCTTTACAAACACATGGGGGTTGGTCAATATTCCTGGCACCCAATGACCATGGGTAACTTTTCCCATTTAGTGGGAAATATCAAATATCATCTTTTTAGTGGTTTTCCCCAGTGGTCGTCCCATGTAAAGGACCGTTTGATCAACCCTCACATCCAACTGGTGGCCCAGGGATCTGGGCCGAACGAACCAATTCGCCTGAGATCGATCCGATCGATCCGATCGCTTCGGAGAAAGGTCCTGCGAGCCCGGCCGCGCTCGGGGCTGAGGCCCAAGGCGGTCGCCTTTGGGCCGCCGGGTGGGGCGAGTGCTTTCTGGGGTTTGAGTCTAACCATTCTTTTCAACCATCGTTCTTTCCAAAAACCGGATCCGTTTTCCATGGGTTTCCGGGGGGTTTCTAGAGAGAACCCTGGAAAGCGAGTGGGGAAGGTAGCAGTCGAAACGGTTTATACTTCTGGCAAAGGGGGACTTGCGACCAGAAATGGGCTTCAACTGGGGCTACTAACCACTCCCAAACTATCTAAGTGGGCGGTCTGACTTTGGCCAAGCACAGTCCGAGCTTTTTGGCTTTCCACTGCCTTGGTCCAGCCAAAAACATCAAGTCCAGGAGCTCCGGGAGTGAGTGCTATGGTTCAGGAAAGGGGAACCATCGGGTTGGCGGCTTCTGAAGCCAAGTGGTAGAATCGAATCAAACCCAGTGCTTCCAGTTCCCGGTAAAGTAGGTAAACCATGGTTTAAAACACCTACAAGTAAAAATACCTGCTTACCTACTGGAAGCACTGGGATAGATGGTTGGACGAGCTACTTCCAATCAATTGGCAAATGTAAAGCCATCCATTCAGCTGGTGGAACCAAGGCAGTCGCCTTGTGGGCTTGGTTGTTGGGGAAGCCATCAAACTTTGGTGCTGAACAGGGAAGAACCAAATCCCTTGGCACCACGTAAACCATGGGACACCATGGTTTGATGGTACTTACAGGAGAAACATCATTTCCAGGGTTTCTTAGGTAATACGAAATGGATTTCGTCTAAAAACCAGACCCCTCACACAAAGTGCGGGAAGGGTCCCTTGCTCTCCACTAGCTTGCGGAAGTGGACATGTAAAGAATCTCGCTCCCTTTCGGAGGCTGTGGGGTCCCTCAATTTTCAATTCCATGCATCTAGTCTTCCTCACAAAGGGAACATGGAACTAAACATGAGATTTCATAAAGCCCCCCTGCTCCGATTCCATTGTTAGCAATTCTGTTTTGTGCTAGCTGTCTCCCTCCCTCCTTCCCTGCAGCCGTGGGAGACTTCGGGCCTTCTCATCCCGCTTTTCCCGGACTCGCTGCCATCCCTGCCTGATCATGTTACATGGTTCATGGCGACAAGACTTCTGACCCAAGCAACTTACTTTGGGAAACAAAGACATTTCGCTGGTTGAAGAAGGCGATCCTTATGCGGTCGAAGCAGGCCCTTTTGTTTTTCTGATTTCCCAATCCAAATCAGACTCCTACAATGGACAACCCGACCAGTGCGCAGCGACGCAACAAGAAAGATAGCCAACAAATACCCATGGCAAACACTGGCAAAGAACAAAACAGCCAGAGACAGCGCTCCAAAAAACAACACACCCGGGAATTTCGGGATGTGTTCCACAGGATGTGCTGCGCCGATCCTTTTTGCCATGGATACAGTGCATTCCCAAACAACGCAAGTGAACCAACGAGATCCAGGAATAAGTTGGGTAACTCGCAGTTCATTGTGGGGCTTCGACACCTTTGTAATGGAATGTTTGCACGTACCAACCATTTGAGGGTGCTCCAACAGTTTAAACTTATAACCATGATATATATATATATATATGCAGGTACCTGTTTTGGTTCATTTATGTTTCAGGATTCCAGTTGACTTTATGGGACGTCGCCTCATTTTGAGACAAACCCAGGACAGCACCGTTGCATGACGAGATAGTCTTCAATGTGTGTGTGTGTGCATTTCTGTTTTGACTTCTGCATTGTTAACACGTTAGTCTCCTTGCAACACTCACCTAGGTGTCAGGTAGGCGATCTGGCAAAATACTTTTCCCCTTTGAGCTCATCGCAACCAGTTTAGCTTTGGCCTCCATCACAATGTTTGGTCAAGCAAATGCAGGCACTCGTTTCAAGGCGCATGACGAGAGACAGCTCAACAGGGCTCCCAAAGGGGAGCAACTCTTTCGAGACACTTTGGTCGCAATCAAACGCAAAGGAAACGGTCTACAACCCAAAGAATTCAACGGGCGGATATCTGCACGTATGCTCACTGTCCCTCACTACCTTTCAGCTTCGGTTTCAGTTGTGGATTATTGGCCCACAGAACCGACTTGATAAAAAATGGCTCTCCATGTGCCACCGGACCAACAAGCCGCATCGCAGGGTAAGCCGACTTAAGTGACCCCATTGACTTTGGGTTCTACCATGGCTATAGAGACTTATGTGGGGATTTCTATGACCCTGGGAAGGTAAACCCAGTCTCAAACCTCAATTTCTTAATATGGGGGTGTCTCTGGTTGTGGGGCTTCACCGTTTTCCCTCTGCACATTTTACAATAATTCCGAAACCTGAAATAAGGGATCCCGAGGTAAAGGATCACAAGCCATGGCTTGAGCTCGTTTTGCCCCCGAATCGGTGGAACCGCTCGCCATAAATTCTGCGGAAATGGATGGCCCGCCACTCACCTAGTACACAAGCTGTTTACCCACTGAACGAGGGACTTGTACTCAGTTCAGTGACCCTGGAAAACTAGGGAACCCTTTTTGGGGCTTGGACCATTCTTAGTGGGGCCACCAAAGAAAGCAGGGACACGTGCCACTGAACAACTGAGTATAGGTACCAGTAGAGGTACTCAAGCCGGCGGGATGCATCAGTCTTGGTCTCCGGGCAGCTTGGGCTTGGTGCTTGGCAGCACTGCTTCGAGCTCCAGTTGGATGGCGGAAGCCCGGCGTTGGAAGGGAGGAGGCTCCTGACCGAGTGCCGCGGGGTGGCCATGGCGAAGCAAGGTGGGGCTACGATTTGGGGGGTACGATTTGGCTTTTGACCCATGGCCACTTCAGCGGATTGGCCCAGGACCCAAACTTTTTGTGAAGGCCAACATGGCTCCAGCCCCAAAATTGTTGTATGGCCAAGCAACGAACACTTGGTAGTCTTCGTGTGCCTTTGCTGACCAGTTTCCAACCCAAGTTGAGCCTGGTACCTTTGAGGGTTCCATACCCAGAGACACATTTCCAATGCAAGCCCAAAGCACCCCATACTTCCCCTCACACGTCACATCACTAAGAGGACACTCTCCTCAAATGGATCCAACAAGTGATCTTCCAAAAGGGACAACAAAACACATATTCTTGCTTCCTGAGTGGACTTGGCCACACAAAGTCACCCCCGAAAAGTTCGTCCAGGAGCTCAGCGAAAGCAATATGGAAGTCACAGGACCATGGGTTGCGATGTTTTTATGCGCCCCTGTTAACCCAGGGTGTCGCTAGGACACATCTGTGGATTTGCCTCAAAAGGGAATGTCTGGGCTCAACATCCCCCCCCCCCCCAACCCAAACCAAAAAAAAGAAACAAGAAGAAACAACTCCCAAAACAAACCGGGTTTGGCCCTTCACCGAACCCTACACAAGTACTTCTACTTTTTCGGTTCCAGGGAAGTCGCTTAAAGATTCCGGGGTTTCGCTCTTCGCGACTTTGGGGGACACGTAGGACATCCCACTCTCGGCTTACGGCCTGCGATGGACCTCTGTGAGGTCGTTCCGGTTTTTCAGCCTCAGAGCACCAGTCTGGTCAACGGGGGATGATCAGGGGCGTTTTGGTTTGTGTTTCGCTGGGAAGCAAAAAAGAAGGAAAGAAAGAAAGAAAGAAAGAAAGAAAGAAAGAAAGAAAGAAAGAAAGAAAGAAAGAAAGAAAGAAAGAAATACAGGAAAAAGAAAGAACGAACAAACGAAAGAAAGAAAGAAAGAAATAATGAAAGAAAGAAAGAAAGAAAGACAGAAATAAAGAACGAAAGAAAGAAAGAAAGACAGACAGGAAAAAAAGAACAAACAAACGAACAAAAGAAAGAAAGAAAAACAGAAAGACAGAAATAAAGAAAGAAAGAAAGAAAGAAAGAAATAAAAAAGAAACAAATCAATAAAGAACAAACAAGTCAAAAACACAAAGAAACAAGAAAGAACAAAATAAACAAAGAAAGAAACAAAGAAATAAAGAAAGAAAGAAAGAAAGAAACAAAGAAATAAAGAAAGAAAGAAAGAAAGAAAGAAAGAAAGAAAGAAACAAAGAAAGAAAGAAAGAAATAAAGAAAGAAAGAAAGGATAGAGAAAGAAATAAATACAAAAAGAAATGAAGAAAGACAGAAACGAGGGAAATAAACATAAACAACCACCTAGACACATACATACATACATCATTAGTATTACCATTATCATTATCATTATCGTTCTTCTTCTTCTTCTTCTTCTTTTTCTTCTTTTTATTATTACATAAACTTTGGAGGACAGTACAGGAAAGGATGCCCAAGAAGGGGTGCACCATTTTGCAAATCAAGCGATGCTCTTCCCTGAAGGGGATGTACAAAATCCGGCGAGGCATCCTTGATTTCCCCGATGTCGGCCACTTGCTTCTCCGGGAGCCCTGCTCATGGGCAGGTTCCTTGCTTTTCACTTTTAAGCACCACTTTATCGCCCTTCGTAAGGCAGCCACAAACTCAAGGCCCCTATTAAACATGAACAGAACCAACAAACTCAAACATGTAAGAAACACACAAGCAAACAAAAACAAACAAACAAACAAACACCTAAAACTTGGCAACAACAGTGAAGCCACCAAAAGAAAACACACATTGAATTGTTGCAACCGAAAGGTCCTCCCTTTCACGGCACGATCCGCACGCTCCTCAAAACCCACTTGCTGTGCTCGAACGCCGATAGATCAATCACGTGGCTAAGTGTCAACGTCTGCTCCAGTTCGGCCAACATGACACAGCCCGGATCGAAATGCTAAGAAGACATGTCAAGTAAAGATCTAGCTGTGCTTTAGAGGAAATCTGGCTGGTAGCAACCAGCTTTGTGCTGCATCGTTGCTCACAATGCAGGTGCCAACATAAAACAAGGCATGTCACTTGCCATTTGTTGACAGACCCCCCGAGCATTTCCATCAAAGACCCAAGGAGCAGTCCTTTCTGTCAGACAACTCCCAACTGAGTGCTGGGTTGGTTGGACTTCCTTTGCTATTCCGTTCAAGTAGAGGGGGCATCCGGGTTTGAGACACACCTCTATCCTTGGTATCTCACATTGGACCACACATTGGTTCAGCACCGGAGCTTTTCTTTTTTGTGTGTGTTGTTCTTCATAAAGATATATAGACATATACATATGAATCATGAATATTACACATGAGCACACTCAGCAGTTTAACCATTGAAGTGTGACCCTGTTCCAAAGGTACAAAATATGTGTACATATATTGCATTCCTTCAATTACTAGTTTTCACATGTATTTGTCCATCCAGTTAGGGATGTGACTCTCCCATCAACTTTTGGGTCTTGTCTAAATTACATCCAAATTAGCTCTAGGCATGCAACAAAGCATGTGGCCACTTTCTTGGAGACATATGTGTTGTTGTCATATAGCGCAGCGCATATGCATGGTTACCATACAACTCCAGGATTGTGGCGGATCAGCAACATTCAATCTTGGTGAAGATATTGGTCAACCAATTAGGGGTAGCTATGGAAGGAACCTTCACCCAGCATGTGAGGTTGCAGAGGCCGCGACTGGTTTACCCAACTGAAACGACAGGGGACCATAGTTCTCTTTCCTTCCCCGAAAGCAAGTCACGAATCACCCAACCAAAAGAAACTCAATCAAGGCTATCAACCAAACGGTAATGCTCAAGAAAGGCGAACTATGACATACGGATACAAAACCCACAACCGCCAATTAGCAAAACGGTAGGAGATTTCCTAACACCGGTGCCGAGGTAGTACATGTTCATTGCTCACAGCTGACGCCATACCTGGTGCAAGAAATGGAGGGCTGGAACAAACCACACAAATAAAACAACCTCAATACCCATCCGCTTTTGGTCTCCCTTCGAGTAAGAAAACAAAACAAAAACAACCACAACAATGCATCTGCAATTTCGCGCCCATTCAAGGCTCCCCATCTTTTGGTTCTGTCAAGAGGCCGGTCGGCTCTCGGGCGACTCCCCGGTCCTGACGCGAGGCTGGGAACCCCTAAGAAACTCGAAGGCTCTCAACTACCCAGCCCTGTACCCGTCTTAGGAGTTCCATCACGGTCTCTTTGGTTTCGGCAACCAGAAGCCATGAACATTTTGGTCCTCGTGCTTTTTCCCGTTCGAGCATTCCCAAGGAAGGACTGGCTCTTGGGCTTTGTTCATGCCCCACTTTTGGTCTTTCAAACCTCGGAAAAGAGGGTCAAACCCTTGGAAGGCATCCGGCTGCCGGGCGGGAATGGGCTTGTACTGTGGATGGCTGCGAGATTCGTGCCTCTCGCCACGGTTCTGAGAAACCCGTTTCAGGTTCTGATTGGATCCCCCAAGGCGCATACCAGCAGAGAATGGTTTCAGTCATGGCTGCAAAGTGGCGCGAAGCGGATTTTGCCCGTCCACGGTACTATGTGCATTTCTACAGTCATTCAGAAACAAGGGATGCCCAAGTACAGGGCCTTTGTCCTGGTGAAAAAGCGTTTTTGCCAAGTGTCGACATGGAAAATACACGTCATTCGAAACTACGCTAAGGGGCCGTTCCCGACATGTTTTGCCCTCTTGACACCATGCAGTCAGGGAGCATGGAGGTCGCACACTGTTTGAGGACGCCGTTTGCTTCGTTTTTGGGGTTTGGTCTATAAGGGAAGCGAAAAGGGAACACCACCAATCTCTTGGTTGGAAGGGATCCTTGAAGTTCCCATGACTACTTTATCACTTTGAAGGGGCTTTCCCGTGGTATCACAGAAAGTGACAACCCAAAGCCCTTGTTGGGGGGTTCTCAAAATGGTGAAACGACCCCTTTTGGTAGTTGAAGGGAAACGAAAGGGACACCAACTGTAGGGGGCAATCACCGGAGACCCCGGATTCTACACATAGGAAAGTGTCACTCACAAAAGTGATCCGGACTGCTTGGTGACGTGGGATTCGTGGCTCCCCATTCGAACCATAGCCATTTCCCACCAATCTCAGCTTTCCCTCTTGCCAACCAGAGTGGCTGCCCTTGGACCTCTCGCGCCCCCCTTCCCCTATTGGAGGTCCAGGGATGGTTGACCCCCTAAACCACCCCTTGGCTATCCCTTTATTTTTGATTGGAGCTCAAGGGGTGGTTTTCCCAGTTGCAGGGGTTCAAACCTCGGGTTACTGGCTGCATGGAACCCGAATCGTTTGCTCGCATGGATACGCCCTACCTTCAGCGACCCTGGCAAAGGCTGTCTTGGTGGTTTCGAGTGAAGCCATCGGACGAGGGACACCTTTTGCGCCACTGAATTGGGCATGGTCCGAAGCATAGGTGTCGCTTTGGACAAATCCATGGCACTGGATGATTAGAACCAAAAGCCAGGGCCATCGATTTTCAACCAAAAAGAGACACCTACCGTGCATGGACAAATCCCTTTTCGCACCATGAAACCACACTGTTTGTTGGTATTAATGAAACCATGGCTGAAACGAATCACAAGGTTTGGTATTTATAAGGGGAGACATCAGAGATTTCGGCGGTGCGAGCCCCGCGGATTCCGCAACCCACAGTTCTAGGGCTTGATTCCGATTCCATTCTTTTTTCAACCATCCTTCTTTTCTCAAAAACTGGTCGCTGCTTCCCCTGGGTTTTTGATGGTTTCCTGAAAACACGAAGGATGCCTGGGTTAAGAATGGACATGGCTGTGGCGGTACCAAAATGGAACCCTAAGCGGAAACATGGACCAACACCTGCGGTTTGCCCCTGCTGTTGAATTTTGAGCCACACCCAACTGGAAGGTAGCCCTACAGTATGCCGGCGCACTCCGAAGCGCCGAGGTTGAGCTTCCCCGGGCCTGGCGTAGCCCAGGATCCGCGCGGACTCGGGGTACTCGCTCGCCGAGAGGCGGGGGCCCGCCTGCCTGACGGCGGCTTTTGCACTGACTTTTTGGGTGGATGGCCCCCCAAAATGGCAGAGCTTCTTTGTTTTCCCAGCAAAAAGGGTCCGGACAAAAGTGACTACAGTCCATGAATTCAGGAGTGAGTTTTGTTGGAAAACCTGTACTCTTTGGTCAGAAGGGACACCAAAAGCGAAACTACCCATGGGGTCCAAATTCCCGCTGTTGACGTATGATGAATGTGGCATTTTTTTCGGGGACCCCCAAAATGCTGGTTTGCCCTTTTGGCTTCTTTTGGTTTCGCAGTGAGGGAAACTCAGACAAAGGCCCTGTTCCTATGGCATCCCCGAATCAAATTGCCTGTGGGAGTGACAGAGCCACCTAATCAGATCTATCTGGTTGAGTGGAGATGCACCAGGGTCCATTGATCCACTTGTCCTCCCTTAATAATCTTCTCCAGAAGACTCAAAAAACCAACCACCATTTGGGGCTCCGAATCCTTAATAAGCTCAGGTGATATCCCCAACAGCATGCGGTGCTCTTTTTCGCGCAGAACCTCGTGGAACCCTCGAGGAAACGTGGTGCAACCCTGGTGGAACCTTTCCTCAGGGCCGCCCCGGACAACCCCGGGAGCCTATCTGGGCTGAGACCCCAAAGCTTTCAGCTGTTGGGGAAAAAGACACACCCATTCTCGGGGACCGACCCCTGTCGTCGTTACCAATGGTCCTTTTCCAGTACTCCCTTCTTCAGTACTCTCCATTTTGCAGCAGCATGCAGGTTGTAGATCCATCCGCAAAGGGTGAGTTGCTCCTCGGTTTCCGTTGAAAACCCCACCCCCAAGATAGTCTCCAAAAAGCACAAAACCCAATTAGCTCCCAACAATCTGGGGATTGATTCGGTGGGCATTTCCTTTGAGGAACCAGGCAACTGAGGCCGGGCCACTTGTCAGCCACTGGCGGGTCGGGTAACAAGAGCGCTGGCCTGGCCACGGAAAAATCGGCCCGCGCCTCTCCGTGAGCGAGCCATGCTGCTCCAGCGCCTGGAACACAAAGGAAAGCCAGCCATCTTAGGGAGTTCCGATTTGACACGGACCCGCATTTGGACTCTGGCAACTATTCATCAGATGCCACCTCCAAAACGAATGGACGCATAGAGCCATATCGTGGAGGTTCTGGATGGCACGAATATGTTGAACAGTATCGGACAACTCAAACAACAGTTGCCTCTGGTTTTCGATGAAAAGCTCGAAGCATCTGAAAGGCGCAGGTTCACCAAAAGCTCTGGCTCACAACAACTTCTAATTGAACATGAACTATGATGCTCCGATACAAGCAAAAGTGATGAGGACAGTCACCATGGTGCCCCTCACAATTCCCAAAACAACCCTCCGGTAAATAGCGATCACTCGGTTACGGTGGATGCCCCACACGTTGGAGGTAGGGTTTTGTCATAAATTGCCCCTGCCATATTCAAAGCATCTGCGTCGGCTATCTGGGAGGCCAAAGGAGCACGCGAGTTCGGGCAATTTAGCCTGGTGTCAAATAGGGGGTCTGGCAAAACAAACGTCGATCCCATCTCCTTGTAGTTTCCTTTCTGGATTTTTTCCAACAACTCAAAGGGGTTGGATTTGACGGTGGAAACCAGCAACCCCCCGCCCACGCAAGATGGATGTTTTCGATTTGGTCCCCCTTCGTAATTTGGACTTGTCTCCAAATTAGGGTCGCCGCCAAAACTGGTTCGCCGAGATTGGCTAGGTCCTCCAGTAGAGAGGTTAGAATAAGGGTACCCCTTTTCTGTAGTCTATTTTAGTAGGGGAACCCTCCCCCAAAAAAGGGTAACAGGGCACTACTGGGGGACCTAGTTGGCTTCCCTCCAAACCAAGACCAAGAAAGGGCACCCTCAAAAAACCAAAAAGGCCGTTTTATGCGCTCAGAGCCACTTGTCAAACAAATCTGGCTCCTGGCTTGCGCCCCTAAGCATGTAAAGATCAGATGCGAATTTGTTGGTTGCTGCAAGGACCACCCTGCAAGAAATGCAACTTTTTGTGGGTTCAAGGGACAGCCCTTCTTGATTTCCCCAAAAGTGAAAGTCTAAAGATGTAACCCAAACAGTTCGCTCCCTTTTGAGCAGGAACCAAGGCTGAACACTGCTGTTCATTTGCAATCAAGAAAATACCATGGAACCATCATTCTCTTGCCCCCCCCCCCCCGCGCACTATGTTCTTGACCCCCAGAATGCGAGCCACTCACCATGTAGCAATCAAAGATAAATGCTTCTAGAAGTAGATCCCAGGCCAAGGACTGCGACATGAAGCGGAGGACTTCCATCGCGACCAAAATGCACATGCAGTATGCGATGATTTTGCACAGCCGAATGCTCAGCAGGTGCAATGCTTCCAGTCTGATCTCGAGGCCGAGGTAACGTCCTCCTGTTCCATTTTGAGTAGGGAGGAGCTGGGAAAGCTTTGCTGAGCCGCTTGATCGTAACGAATCGCTTGCTGTGGATTTGAGGTGATCGCCAGGGTCTAAGATCCGGGCTGAAAAAAACATGTGGCTCATGTGGCTCTGTTGGGATGGGTGCTGTTGGAGGTGCCAGCGACGGCGCGGGCGCATCTTTGGCTCGATTGACGGCCGGGTGCTGTTTGGCGCTTTTTGGGGAGGTGCTGGTTTGCTATCTGGGGTCTATGCGTTTTTTCCCCTTTTTTTCCCCCTTATTTTTTTTTCCAGGGGGCCAAATGGGTTGTTTGGACACCATGATGCTGATCCACTGATCCACCGCTTTTTTGGCTTCCTTTCGGGAAAGCTCAAGGTTGCTTTTCTTGCCAGTCCTGCCTCACCTGCCCAATCCCAGACACCCCTTTTCAGGTTGGGACTGTTTGATTCCGCCCCCCCCAAAAAGAATCAGTTGGAGCACTTTGAAAGGGACTTGTGAAGAGGGTCTGGCGCCCTTTGATAAATGTGTTCGGAACGCCAGGATTTGGCCGGTTTAAGGGCAAAACGATTACAAGCAAACAAACAGTTAGCTGGCCTGGGACTAAGCTATTTGGTTAGTAACCCTAGTTGTAACCCATTTACCAGAATCATTCACCAGGAGCTATGTCCAGAACATCTAAGTAGTGACAGCTCGGGACCGCCTGTGCCTGCGAGGCCCGCCGCGCCGTTTGCGGCATGTCCTCGTCAGCGCTACCCTCCCATTCAGGAACACGGTCTTCCAGGCCCCCGACATGCTAGGCGGAAGTTTTGGCCATGATTCACTGAAAGCGGGGGCTGCTGTCTATCTGTGAAAAGGGGCTATGGCGCAATGGCAGCGCGGTCGCTGTGTCGGCGGAAGGTTGCAGGTTCAAGTCCTGCTAGTCCTACTCTTGTCCTATTTGGCTGTGGGTCAAAAATAAGTTCCCAAGGACAAACCTGCGGTCCAATTCCTGGTTGAATTTTAACCCTTTCAACCTCATGGGGGTAAGTTGTGGTCCAAACCCCCCCAAGTCGGTTGAACGTTTTCACGACCCAGTGGCACCTCATCCCTTTGGTTGTTTCGGGTTCCTTGTAAAATCGACGTGTCCCCACACCTGTCTCCCCCCCCTTCCCCCCATCTCCCCCCATCTCCCCCCCCCCTCGCTGCCCCGAAGCAAAGTCCGGCATGGTGAGCTCCGTGATGGAGAACCGGCGCTTCACTGGCGCCTCCGGTCGATCGAGCGCTCCCGTGGGTTTGGTTGGAGAATCGCTGTAGGGGTCGCGGGCCATTCTCGTTTTTGCCTGGGAGAACTGAGATATGTGTGACCATAGATTCCACCTCTGAAACCAGGAATATCACCAAAGATGTTCTGAAACGCACGTGTTTTGCTTGGACAGCCCAGTTTTCAGGCGCGCCTGAAAGTTGGCGGCTGGAATTGGATCCTTGAACGCCTAGAGGGGAAATGAGAAGCCACCCCCGTTTTAGCTCCACCAAATAAGGGAGGGGAAGGCGATAGCTTCTGGGTACCGCTTGAGAGCACCTGGAACTTCTGAATACGCCGAACCGTGAGCACCCCAAGAAGCCCCCTTTAAGTGCCTTGACAAGGGGCCTTTTGCAGCCATGGGTGTCCTTTTTGGTTGGTTTTGATAGAAAAGTAGATGGCCCTGGTTTACCTGGTGGTTGAATCATCTACCAGGGAAACCCATCTAATTCCCCTAAAAGGACACCTATGTTTGCAACACATGTTTCAAACTTGGGGGGGGGGGGGCGCGGAGGGCCGGCTTCTCTCCAAACTTTAAACCCAAAGGCAAGTGGAAACCTTTTGCTTTGCCCTTGGCCAGTTCCAAAGCAGAAGAACGCGCCTCAACAACACGCTGGTCTTTCAACTGAGCCAATCCGCTGCTAAAGGTTGAACGTTTTAGAAGGTTAAACGGCAACCCAACCACGAAACCCGAACCTAAAGACCCCAAAAGCTTAAAAAACACCCTAAAACCCACAAACACACAAAGCTAAAAAAGCAAAAACAAATACCAGCAAAAACCTCAACACCCTAGGGAAAGACTTGTGGGTTCAACAGCACCCCAACCTCTAAAAACCACCCCGAGGAACCGGATGGCTTCGAGAACCGCCGATTCCCACGAGCTTCGAATCGTAGGTCCAAGGTCCCGGCGGGTCTGGAAGGCTGAGCCTGGGCCGAAACTTTTGGTTGGTGTCCCTAAGCCAACCAACCGCCGGGCCGCCATTTGTTTTTTCTCTGAAAAAAATGTAACAAAAAACATCCAAAGGGGTTTGGGTTTGTACATGTGTTGGCCAAAGCGGGCATTTTTCTGGACATCCCGGTCTTCAACCACGCGGATCCTTTTGCAACATCAATCTGGCAAACAACACCTTGCTACGCCAGTGAACCTGCAGTTGGGGGCGCACACATGTGACCGCAAAATCTTGAAAGGACAAGCCTGAAATGTTCGCACTGGTACAAGTTCGAGCATCTGAATGGTCCTGTGAGCTCCTTGTTGTCCCAAGGAGGTGTCCAAATGAGCCAAGAGCGCTCAGGGCCTGTCTTCCTTCCAAACACTCAGAAACCAGCTTCTTTGGTGATCTTTTAAGCTTCTTTGGGGGAAACGGCCAACTGACAGATTTTGGGGAGTGCAAACTGACCCAATCCAGGCAAGGCGCCCTCGCTTCTCACAACCAAAACTACTTTGGCGCTGCGGCAGAGCACAACGCATCATCCTTTCATGCTTTCCCTGTCACAAACCGGTTTGCAACAGATCAAACGTATCTAGACGCAGCAACAACAGTGTAACACAAGCAATTGATTATCGACCCACAAGCTGAAGGTGTTGGAAGCTTGCGTCTTCTGTTAGAAGCCACCCCAATCAATCTATGAGGTCCAATCCGGGGTCATTGCAATCATGGAAGTTTCTCGCTTCTTCTCTTTCCTTTTCTCTTGGCTTAAAGACCGCCCCTCCAGTTTTTGGGGGCCGCCCTATTTTTTGAGCATGCCCTTTTATGTGGGGCTCGCAGTACTGAAGACGCGGCCTTTGCTCCTGGCAAGACATCGAGTCTCAAGATACCCTGAGACCTTGGTGGATTTGCATGGGCAGAAGCGGGCAGCATTTTCTGCGATGCTCAAGGGTGGCCCTCAAAAAACAATTCAATCCCCGGACTTTCTATTATATCCTCAGTACATTTCTGAACGTGCTTAGCTTAGCTTGATTGAACGTATAGATCGATTCCCATGTATGGCTAGCATACGGTGGATGGACGAAATCCTGCATCACCTAAGACACCCGACAATGATGATTTCCCTGCAAATATCAACAAACAATGGTTTCCAGTGGATTTTGTTCATCCACTGTATTAGCCTGCCTATATTTTTCTGTTCGGCTCTTGAGCTGGTTCTAATAGAGTTTGTCAAGCCAGAAGTATCCAACATCCCAGCACATGCTTTTGCATGTGCTCAGAAAGCGCTAAGTCACAATTGTGGCAGATCTAAAAAACAAACCCTCCCACCGACTAACATCGAAGTGCACAAACTCCTATACAAAGACTTTCCTCTTGGAGAGGGGCTTTGTGTACTTCCATGTTAAGCGCCCCCCTCCAACAAAAAAGAAGAAGAAGAAGTCCGCCCACGCAACAATTCTGACCCCCCCCCCCGCAAATAAACAAGGACAAGGACAAAAGAACAAGACACACAAAAGGAGAAAGGAAAACAAAAAAACAGCACGCAGGGCCGCACTAAGACCGTTTTGCCAAAGGGCCAGCGGCAGGCTCTTGGTGATCGACTCCTTCTCCAAATTCAGCGGTGGCAGAGGCCTCAGAGCGATTTCCCGCAGCAAGTTCCATGGAGGCTGCCCGTCTTCGGATCCCCCGCTAAAAGTGAATACGTGGGTCAAATGGAAGGAAACTGCCGCGCAACACGAAAAGATGCTGAAAAGCTATCCGGGTGGCTGGGAGCCACCAAGTGATTTTTGGGTCAGTGAATAATGGACCCTTGGTGGACATCAGTTGCACCACTTTTGAGATGCTTCCTGCATTAAACACAAAATAAAACAAACAACACATAGCCACTTGGCGTGGTGGACACCTCCCAGAAAAGGGCAAGGGCACCACAGGAGCTATGGTTTCCTACTCACTTCCCCACCCAAGAGCGATGTTCAACTTTTGGCACCTTCAAGATGGATCGAAACTCTGGGCGAAGCAACGTTAACCAACAATGCCCACACCTTTCTTGCTTGCCACTATTCCTCACTTCTTGAGTTGGTCCAACAAAGTAAGCAAACTTCTTGCACAAGCCACTTAAATGGTCCAACCAAAAAATGACTCAACTCCCTTTCGCGGAACTCAGGAAGTGAGTTCTTTTTTGAGTTCTGAGTCCTTTTTGGGGTTGGTCAGAAAAGAAAAACATCCCCACGCAAGGGGAGTCCACCTCGCATTTCTGCGGACCAACCCAAACGCGGATCTGAGACCCCCAGCACTCGGTCCAAAGCCTCTGGCAGGCCCAAGCCTCCCAGGACCGAAAACGAGCGGTGCAGCTTCCGGAGGTCTGAAGCTGCCTGGGTTCAATGGGGATTTTCGAGCGGGAACGAAAATCCCGAGAGGTTCTTTGGGGGAAATCTCGTGCTTTTTGGTTTGCAGAGAAGGGAAGTTTCAGCTGGAGGCCGGAGATCCGACGCTTCTCCTAATCCAAGATTCCTAAAATGTCCCAAAATCAAACCTAAACCTTCCCCAAAACCTATCCCAAAAAACCTGGCCCAATGTTTCTCCACCTGGCCGCTGCTTCCTGAGGCTTCGGCAAAATTCACCTCAAGTCCCCTTAGAGGACATAACTACGTGACCCGATAGGGGACACTGTATCCTTAATCTCACATATACAGTCTGGCATGAAACATTCATTTCAAGATGCAAGTACTATAAGCCCCGGATAAGCCTGTGATCCTACGCAATTTTCGGGCTCTCTCAACTCACTTCTTGAGCTTGGTCAGAAAATGTCCCTGGACTTTTGCTTGCCACCGAAGTATGGGGTTACCTAACAAGTAACAAACAAAACCGCCATCGAAACCGGTCGGACGAGCAATGAACAAGAGGAGCCGAGCGCAGTAACAAAATATCTTCCTGAATGGACTGGCCCAAAAAGTCCAAATTGCTTGTAAGGGCCACTAAGGTTTAAGCGACGAAAGTCTGAAACGGAACTCTGGGAGTGTCAAGGTTCCCCGGATTTCCCCTTGCAACACCACCCCTAAACAAGCTCACCTGAAATGGGTGTGTCTTATATGGGTTCCCCCCCCCAAAATGGAAAAATCTATTTTCAGTTTCCTTGGAAAACCATCCTAAGAAGTTGCCATGAAGAGATCTGCGTCTGTCGTTTTTCGGGATCCGTTTTGTGGAGAAGGGCCACCAACATGGAACATCCAATTCTTTGGGACCCGCCCCCTAAAACGAAGACGAGCCCACCTGTGGCACCGAGAAAGAAAATAAAAATAAAAAAAAAACACAAAAAAAACAAAGAAAACAAACAAAGTAAAAAAAGAAGAACACAGCACAGAGGCAAAAACACCATGGATGGATCGTTCTCACGCCTTTGGACATAGGCCTTTCCTTGGTGGAGGGTCTGGAGGATCTTGAGGAAGATCCCTCGCTGCCCTGAGAGAGGCGCAAGGGGGAAAAAAACGATCCACGACATACGGTACCTAGGTCCTCCAGATTTGAGAGGTTAGAAGAAGTTGGTACCAAATTTTGTCAGCCTATTTTAGTAGGGGAACCCTCCCCCAAAAGGGTAAAAGGGCACTACTGGGGGACCTAGGTACTCATTTCTTCTGGCTTGCTTTCGGGGAAAATCAAGAGAAACGCGGCCTAGTTGAAACGAAGGGATGAACAGCCGGTTGCTTGAATGAGCTGTATGGTACATGACGCATGTGGTCGGTTGATCAAAAGTTCAAGGGAGCCAGCAAACGTTGTTTTGACCTACCCGCCAAACAGGGACGTGCACAGACTCCCTTTGCAGCATAATCTTTCAAAAGAAGTCTGTGCACTTCCGTGCTAGTTGGTAAGGTGCTGGAATTACCTTGCATGGGAAACCATTGTTGGTTGGTATTTACCCAGTAAATCATCATTCCCGGGTTTCTTAGCTGGTGCGAAATGGTTTTCGTCCATCTACAGCATCTGAATTGGCGTCAACTCTCCAAGTTTTCCAGGTTTGCTCTGAACGCAAACGGCGCGAAGCAAAGCCTGTACACTCGAGCAAGTCAATATGGAGCCAACAATCATTTCTGGAGGATTCTCCTTTTGGGGGACCTCCCTTTCTTTTTGTGGGTGCCTCGAGTTGATTTGCACCGACTCAGAAACTCAACGCCAAAACACGGGCTCTTGAGCGAATCAGCCCCATCATCTCTGGCTCCGTGCCGGGTAAAACCTGCGGGTTGCACACCAAGGTAACTAAGGCGACTGGTGGATTCTTGCGCTGTCCAAGTTCTCTCCAGGCACCTGAGCTTCCATCTCCTGCCAGGTATAGCTTGCTCTCTTGCGCCATGGGGTTTGCTGGTGCTTCCATCTTCGGCGAGCGAATTCCTAAGCCAGCAGGGCAACGGCGCTGCTGACTGCGGGACTCCGTCCCCCAGATTGCCTTCCAGGCCCTGTGGATGCTGGGAGGGGCCTGGTTGATAAAACAAGCAGTGCTGAAATCTGGTCACCAAGCAAAAGACCAACCTGCAACACGCACGCAATGGGTTTGCTTGAGAGAAGGAACCTGCTGGCGTCCAAAAAATAACAAAAAACGACCAAACATAAACGTCTCCAAATGGTAGTTTGGATTGGTGGTTGGAGGTCGTCCGGGGTGGTCTCCCATTAACTCTCAAGAACCAGGGGTTCGAATCCAAATCCAAACGACCAATTCAAAATTACCTGATCATTGCTAGATAGCAAAGAAACAAACAATAACTTATCTCTGGTTATGTTCCTTCCGCCTTGCTAACCGTCCTCCTGTCGCAGTCCCCCCACCCCACTCCACCCGAAAACTAACAAACACCTCATCGGTTTTGTGGCCCCCGAAAAAATTAACACATGCCCTCACCCTCACCCCCGCACCCCCTAACCCCCACAACCCCACCCCCCCCTTCCTGTTCCCCCTGAGGGTTCCGGCGCGGCTCCCAGTGTTTCGTGGCACGGAGGCCACGAAGCGGGAGGCGCCCGCATCTGGCGAGAGAGAACCCTGAAAAGCCATCCCTGGTCTTTTTTCTCTTTGTCTTATTGTTTAAGGGAATGTCATTCCCACATTCCCTGAGCCAGCAAGAAAGGATGGGGGGGTGGCAATGACTGGGCCAGCTGGTGAAAGGGCAACTCAAAATAAACATGATGGGAAAACCAGAAGGTCAGATCCGGTCCATTCGCCTTCCCATAGCTGATTTCAATCATTGGCACCCTGTGCTTAGGTTCCCTTTTGGCGGGTTACTCGGAGGCCAGAATTCATAATTCATGCTCAAATATGAAAAGCTTCGTGATTGAGGGTTCAAGCCCCTTTTTTCCCGGGGGGCGGGGGGCGGGTGTTCCCCAGTTTTTAGACCAAATTTCGACTTCTCAAGCCATTCTGGCAGTCAGATTCAGAATGCAGTTAAAACACATCCTCAAACTACTCAATCATATGCGACATCTTGAAGCTCTTTCAACCTCAACTCATGTAGGTTTCCACTCCCTTCCATGCAGGCCGTGACCAACTGGCCATGAGAAAAGTAAGAGATCTGCAAAAGGGTGTTTCTGGCCAGTGCTTGGCAACTGACTACTCCTAACTTCGGGTTCAACCCGCCCTAACTCCAAACTCCACAACCCCCTTCCCTTTTCAAACCGTTTTGAAGCCTGAACAATTCATACCCTTGCTGAAAATTGGTGGCTATCATTTAGTCCACTAGCTCTTTTGAAGGTATTCCACCCATCCAGATTCCACAGGGAAGGCAGGTTGAGGTCTGCTTGGGGCTCGGGGTTTCAGCCCGTTGAAGGGAGAGGCTTCAACTCCGGAGATTCGGCTCCGGCTGGGAGGATATCACTTGGGCTTATTCTTGCTGGTTACCTAGGGTGTTGGCAATGAACCCAGGGGTCCCCTTAAAGGAACAAGGGATGGCTTTTCTCGTCCTCATTCCATGCCCCCTTTCCCCGCCTATGCAGCCAGCCAGCTAGTCAAAGCCGAGCCCGGATTTTGGGCGTTCCCTTCGATTCGCACCACTTTGAACCCATGCAGCCAGTCAAAGCCGAGCCCGGATTTTGGGTGTTCCCTTCGATTCGCCCAACCACTTTGAAACCATGCAGCGAGTCAAAGCCGACCCCGGATTTACTTGGCTGTGGCTCAAAAAACCGGTACCCAAAATGGAACCCTGGTAAGTGGAAACGTGGACCAAAACGTGCGGTCTGCCCCTCCTGCTGAACATTTTGAGCAAGTACCTGGAGTCTCCATGACCCTTTAAAAATGGGTCAATGACCAACCATTATTTGGGTAATGACCAACCATCTTTTAAGGGTCAGATCCGGAGACTCCAGGTATGAGTACCAACACCCACTTGGGTCTTCCTTGGTCCACCTAACCCGCGAACATTCGCGACCTCTTGGAGGCCGCGCCTCCGGCTCCGGCTCCGGGGCTGGCGGCGGCCACCGCGGAGGTGGCCGCGAAGCGGAGCTTCTGATGCACCTTGAAGCTGCAACGAGCCGGGGAGAAAAACACGAGAGAAAACCCGGCAATAAAGGCAACCAAGAACCAACCACTTGGTTGCTGCAAGGACTTTCCTGCAAAAAGTTCTTCTCACTTTTTGGGGGGTGTAGCGGAAAACCCAACTTGATTTCAAACAAGTCTAAAGATCCAACTTCCAATAGCAGTCAAGGCACCAGCTGCGAGGTGATCCGCGAGGCCTCACCGCTCGTTCCGACCGGGCCGGAGGGACCGAACGGGTGGGGACCGGAGACCGGACTGGACGGATGGAGGTCGGAGACCGGACTGGACTGGACTGGAGCGGAGGAAACGGTGGAATGAGAGAACCACGGGTGGAATGACCCGAAGAGGTGGCTAGAAGAAAATAACAAGGGAGTTCTTGGGATGCGAGGAGCTGGTGCAAGAGGATTTTTCGATGGAACCCCAATGGTTTGTTTTGTTTGGTTGTAAATGGCTGGTTTACTTGGAATGTTTGCAGGGTTAAGGTTGGTTTATGGTTGGCCTGCCGTTGAAAGACTGGAGTTCCAACCCAAAGTTGGAATGTCCCCCCTAATCGCAGCTTCCCCCATTCTTCCTCGCTTCCAAGGTTGAACAGAATATAGCAAGGAAAGAGAAAAGAGAAGAGAGAGAATGAGGGGGTGATCAAGAAAGCCATTCCATCTCCTTCACGTGAAGAGGTGAAGGTGGTCAGCAGGTGGTGATGGACAAAGGATGAAGAGCAAGGCAGGAATGGGAAAGAGATGGGTTGTGCGCTCTTTTTCCCAGCCCTCCCTTCCAGGCTGGGTAACTGGAGGGAAAAAGCGAAGCCATTTCATTTTTTGTGTTTTTGCACGAGGGTGTATTTGGGGGCGGTGTGTGGCTGGACAGGGTCGTGAGTAAGACAATCCTCAACATCACGCGGGAACTATGGTTAGTGGTCCTTTCCGACAAGCTTGGCGATTTCGTCCAAGCCATTCCGCGGGGTGCAAATCCGTACATGTTTCCACTGAGACCAGGTAGCTGACACCTGAAGAGGTTGTCACCGTTGCTGGCTCGTTTTTAGGCAAGTAGAAGCGTGAGATGCACACAGCGGTTCCATGATATAAGGCGATGACGTCTGCAGGAGTCCGAGAGACCAATCTGGTAATCAGAGTCAAGCGCAAGCCCGGGCAATGCTTTTCACTCATCCTCTTTAATCGGCTGAGGCAAATGGGGGGAAGGCATGGAGGAATGGCTGCATGTTCCTCTTGGTTTCCTTCCAAGCCCTTCTTGCCTTTGGAGAGGGGTTTCCCATTTAAGCAAAAAGCACGGAAAGGGTGTGAAGATGACGTGTTTGCGTTTCTAACTGTTTGCCCTTTTGGCTCTTCCTTTTGGTTTGCCCTTTGTCCCCAACTGTTTGCCCTTTTTCCCTTTTGCTTTTCACGAAGCAAGCTTTGCCCTTTGTCTCCAGGGTGTCTTAAAACTGGCTCACGCTTCTGATCCATCCCGCTAGCTCGAAGTGTGGCAAAGTACCACAGGAGGTGTTTCGGTTTGTTTGCCAGCGCAGGCTCTCATCCCTGAAAACAACTTATGGTGGAATTGTTTGGGTGTCCTAGACTGCAGGCAACACCCCGAGTTCAGGAAGTCTGGCACCCGGGAGGTTTGCCGGACCTGCGCGCTTTTCGGGGTTGAGGTCAAACCAAATGGCAAGAATCAATTGCAAACCCTGAATCCCTGTTATTGAAGGCAAAACGCAACGTTTTGGTTTTAACGACCAGGATCAATGCAACAACCAAACACGGATCTCAAGAATGGTGAGGCTAAGGCACTATTATGTGTGGGTTACATTTCATGCCTCCACTATTCTGGGTGCAAACATAGGGAGAGTGAAGAAGGGGATTCTGAGCAAAGTCGGTGGGGTCTTTATGTGGGTGCTTTCAGCCAGCGGAGTCCCCAACTTCTGCACATTCCAGGGCATTCCTTCGATTTGTCCAAATCTGGCACCTTCAGAATTCGGAGCGACTTGCGCGAAAACCAGAATTCAGGCCAAGCAAAGGCGCCAGCGTTGGTTGCCTTTTTGTGCGTGGTACAAGGAATTTGGACTGGTTGTTTCTCCTCAGCACCAGGGGATTCCCGCTTGTAACCTAAGCCTCCATTTGCTTGACTGGAAAAAAACATATATCCGGTAGTCATAGACTCCCTTTAAAGCCAACCGTGGAAAATAACGCGCCTTCTTACTTCCTGAGTGGACTGGCCAAAACAAGTCCAAACTTCTGGTTTGCCACTAAATTTGTCTTCCCAAAAGCTTTTAGTCCAGGAACACAGCATTCTGAAGCAAATGGAAGTAACAGCAGAGGCCATTGTTCTTTTTCTTCCCCGACCCTGTTCCAGAGGTGTCGCTGGGACACATCTGTGGATTGCCTCACAAGGCAATGTCTGGGCTCAATATCCCCCCCAAACACCCCCCCCCCCCCCGCCCCCGGCGCGAAAAATGAAACAAGAAGAACCGACTTCCAAAACAAACTGGGGGCGAACCCTAAACCAGTACCCCCACGCTCCCTACATCCAAAGGCAACCTTGAACCAACGCTAAACCAATCCCTAAACCCAGCACCAACCCAGACAAATCTCTGAACTCCCCCCCTTTGAGAAGGTTTTCTCCGGGTTGGCTCCAACATGGGTGTGTGCCTTCTTTTTTACGGTATCCACATGTCCGGATTTCATTTTAAGGGGAAACCTACCCCTTACTCCAAATACCCACTCTTTCTAGTGATTTTTTTTGGAAAAAACCTGGGTTTCCATTGTAAATACCTCCTTTTTAGTGGAGGGTCGACCTCATACCAGAAAAAAAGAAACGGGGGTAAATTTGGAGTAGGTATATTTTTGGGTCCCCTCCAAAACCAACACAGGAGCCTATGGGAATGGGGGGGAAACCTATGGGTGGATTTCATAAGGGGAAACCTACCCCCTACTCCAAATACCCCCTTCTTCTAGGGAACTTTTGGAAAAACCTGGGCTTCCATTGTAAATACCTCCAAAACCTGTGATCCACATGTCCGGATTTCATTTCAAGGGGAAACCTATGGGTCCCCAAAACCACCGCGTGGCCCGTCACTCCCACGGAGCCAATGGCCTCCTCCGCGCCGATTTGGTGCGCCAGCGCCGGCGGCGCCCCTTGGGCCAGCGCCACCGCGCGCGCCGCCTCGCGGCATCCGAGGCTCGGCGAGGCGCGAGCGGAGCCGGTGGTGTCCGGCGGTGTCCGGCGGTTTGGTGGGTTGGATTTCTTTTTGGAGGTTTGGAGAAGTTTGGAGGTTTGGTGGGTTGCCTTTTTGGTAATTTGGAGGTTTGGTGGTTTGGAGGTTTGGATTTTCTACAACCGTTTTCTAGATGGATCTGAAAACCAGGGCTGGAATCATGGCAAGTGGGTGGGGACTGGGATATTAGTCTCCTTATTGTTCGGTTTGCATGTGGCGAATCTGTGAACCCCCCCCCCCTTAGGACATTGAACAAGAGTACTAAAGGACCTACAGGGGGAAGAACCGGTGAAATCCGCAAACAGCGCGAAACTCCAAACCGTTTTCTAGATGGATCTGAAAACGTCAGGGAAGTTAGAAGCACGGCTATGATTGGCTAGAAACTGGGGTGATCGTCTCCTTACCATGGTTAGAACCTACTTAAAGTGATGTTGACACCCACTGGGTCCTCCAGATTTGAGAGGTTAGAATAAGTTGGTACCAACTTTTTCTGTAGTCTATTATAGTAGGGGAACCGAATCTCCCCCCCAAAAAGGGTGAGAAAGGGGGACCTAGCCCAAGTAAGCCTATTGCTGAAGTCTCCTGGAAACGGGGAACAGGTCCGAACTGGGTTCCCCTGACCACGTGTCGAAGGAGATTCGGCGGTGCTTTCGGTGGCCTTGAACACCAGCCCAAAACCCTCAAATCCCCCCCCCCAACTGGCTTTCGCCAATTAGGCTCCCTTTTAACCTACCTGAAAGGGATCTCCAAACAGGACCAACTTTTGATTTCCCGACGTCCCAAGGGGCCTCATCTCACTTCTGATGGCTCAACCAACCCTGGACAGCCTCTCGTTGTGAGGCTATGGTCTTAGTGCAAAGTCCCAAGTGATCCATGACAGCTTTGGCATGTCTGGCAACTATCATGGTAGCAAAAAACTTTGCTTTTTGCAGACCCCCAGTAAAAATGAGCAGAACCCAAAAACTAAGAAAACCACCACACATGCCAAGAACCGCGAAGTTCAGCTGCCCTTGCGTAAGGAAAAGAGCCGCTCCAAGTGAGCCAGTGGCTCACCTTCAGAAGCTCAGGCAACGTTCCACAAGATGAAAAGAGCACCATGGCTAGTACCTGGCAACTGCGATCGTTTCTCCTGGTTATAACCTAAGTTGGTTGAGTGGCCTTTTGTTTAGTGCCTGCATGCCTGAGTTGTTGATTGTTTGTTTTGTCCATGGCTAAAAAAAAACAGTCATGCAAGCAACATTCGAAGCAGACTTCTTCCAAAGAATCGAGGGGCTCACTCGATCTCATTTCGTGGGAATGTGTGAAGACTAGTCTGAAAAAACATCGAATACATCATTGCTTGCCCCAAACTGCCGTGCTCAACAGCACAGCTACCAGACCAGTAAGGATGTGGTGCCGTGGAGCAAGCATCCTTGAAACACGGCAATTCCATGGTGTCTGCACAAACCGGAAACATGCGTGAGCTCGCTTAAACTCCAAATGAGCTCGTTACAAAGAACACCCAGGCAAGGTCATCTGACAAGCGCGCCAATGTTTGGTTGAAGTAGTGACATTGAAGTAGCAACAAGACGTGATCACACCAATCAGCAGGATCCAAGGACCAAAAGATGTATCGACTTCCATACGAAGACTTCCGGCCCCTTGAAACACTAGGTCCTCCAGTAGAGAGGTTGGAATAAGAGTACCCTTTTTTCTGTAGTCGATTTTAGTCGGGGGTTTCCCTCCCCCAAAAAAGACATGGTGAGAAAGGGCACCTAGCTGGGGGACCTAGAAGTCGAGTTGGAGACGCTAAAAAGAACGCGGCCTTCTTGAGCTCATAGAAGTGCCAGAAGTTGACTTGCCACTGATGTGATGAAGTCTTCATCTGTTCACCCCATTCTTTTCTTGACTGTTTTCTTTCGAGAAACAAAAGAACACCGAAGTTCCGGCATGCAGACACTTGACACCTGTTTTGTTTCGAGGGGAAACAAAAGAACACCCACTTAGTTCCGGCATGCAGACAAATCTCCCATTTCGAGAAAAACTCCACAGAGTTTAAGCTGACCCATTGAGCCGCCCCCCAAAAAACAAGGGGGGGTCCCTTAGTTATTGCTTTCTTGTCCTTTGGGCCCCTGAACTGAGATGAATCAGGGATTTAAATTTCCGTTTGAGCCAAGCCTTTGGCGGCCCCTTCTGGCTCCCAAAAAGAGGCCGCTCCGCCGCGCAGCAAACTCTTTTGAGGCTTCCCCGCAAGTGGCCTTGCAGAAAAAGCAAAAATCCAACTCGGGTTCACCGAGGCCCATTTTGGGGGGCCGATCGGGTTTCCGAAGAGAGCCACCCGCGGCAGCGAAGTTCCATGGGGGCAAGTTCTCCGACCGCCTCGTGCGTGGCGGTGGCCGTGGTTTGGATGAGGTTGTCGTGAGCATCGTTGGCATCCTGAGGATCGCGCTTCGGGTGCAATCAGGCTGCATCTTGGCGTGGTTTGGTTGGTTGGTTGGTTGGTTGGTTGGTTGGTTGGTTGGTTGGTTGGTTGGTTGGTTGGTTGGTTGGTTGGTTGGTTGGTTGGTTGGTTGGTTGGCGTGGTTTGGTTTGGTTTGGTTTGGTTTGGTTTGGTTTGGTTTGGTTTGGTTTGGTTTGGTTTGGTTTGGTTTGGTTTGGTTTGGTTTGGTTTGGTTTGGTGGTTGGTTGGTTGGCGTGGTTTGGTTTGGTTTGGTTTGGTGGTTGGTTGGCTGGCGTGGTTTGGTTTGGTTTGGTTTGGTTTGGTTTGGCTTGGCTTGGTTTGGTTTGGTGGTTGGTTGGTTGGTTGGTTGGTTGGCTGGCTGGCTGGCTGGCTGGCTGGCTGGCTGGCTGGCGTGGTTTGTTTGTTTGGTTGGTTTGTTGGTCGGTTGGTTGGTTGGTTCGTTGGTCGGTTGGGTGGTTTGGTGGGTTGGTTTGGCTGGATTGAATAGCCAAGGAAGCCCTGCGAAGAAAACCCACTAGGAGAAGGGCTGGCTACCCGGGATGCACGGGGCTACGAAAGCAAGGGTTTCTAGCGATGCTTGGATGTCCAAGCTACTTGGCAAGTGGGTTATGAGGACGATTTGAAGGGGATCAACTCCAGTCGCCCCACTGGAGTTGCCATGTCTATAACCTACCAAGTTGGTTGAACCTCTAAGAAGCTGGGATGTGCAAAAAAATGATCCAGACTTCCTCTAAAACGGGACGCGACCTGATCAACATCAATGAGGGAGCTATTCATCCGGAATTAACACTCAAATGGTCTTCCCAGCAAGTATGAAGTCTGCAAACTCGAGCGAGGAGGGCTTCTGCCCTATTATTTGAGCATCCAAGAGCGCAAACCCCAGTTACCCAACTTATATTTCACTTCCTGAGAGGATGGGCCAAAACCACTCCATCTTTGCTTACAACTAAAATGGTCCAGCCCCAAATATTGACTAAGGTCAGGAACGATCCGGGAGTGAGATAACCATGGTTACAACCTAGGTGGGGGTTGATCAAAAGGTCCTTTACATGGGGTGACCATTAGAGACACCACCAAAAAAGATGACTTTCACCATGAAGGAAAAGCTGGCCATGGTCTTTTTTGTTCCGGACACAATGATCAACCGTGGACCAAATGCCCGTCCCTTCAGAATTCACTTCTCGGGGACCGCTCATGGGCTTCATCTTAAACTGGAGAAGAGTCATCCTTTCACCTCCAAGTTGGTTGAACGTCCAACAGGGGCGCTGGTTGCTTGGTTGCTCGGTTGCTTGGTTGCTTGCTTTGTTGGTTGGTTGGTTGGATGGTTGGTTGCTTGCTTGGTTGCTTGGTTGGTTGGTTGCTTGGTTGGATGGTTGGTTGGGTTCGGTTGGGTTGGGTCGGGTTGGGGTTGGGTTGGTGGGATGGGACGGGCCAACAAGCGGCACCTCTCCTAGGTCCTACAGTGAGGTTAAAATAAGTTGGTACCCTTTTTTCTGTAGTCGACTGTCGTAGGGGAACCCTCCCCCAAAAAAGAAACGGTAAAAGGGCACTACTGGGGGACCTAGTCTCCCCGCCCGTTTTTTGCTTCTTCTTCCGAGTGTCGATGAACTTCCGCAGTGTGTTGGCGGCATGGCCCGCAGCGTCTGCCGGGTTCCAATGGCTCTCGGCCTCAGAGGTGGGCGAAGGAACTGCGCGCCACGGACGGCTCTGTCGGAAGTTCCTCGGAAGAAGCGCAACCACAACGAGCTTGAACCATTCTTGATAAATGTGATTCATTTTTGGCAAAACAACAAGTTTGAGCCACAACAAGTTTTTCACCACTTTTTGCGGGTAAAACCAGGACACCAGGAAAAAAACACGGGCTGAGGCGCCACCATGGCCCCCCCCCCTTGACTCGCCCGCTCGACGCGCCCGACGTGCCGTGAGCCGCCGGCGGCGGCTTTGCCGATGACGGCCCCCACGGCGTGGGCGGCGCTCTGCAGCGCCTGGCCCCTGTTCAGGCCCAAGGCCTCGGACGGCGTGAGGCGAGGTGTGGCGGATGTGGCGAGCTCCGGGCGCCAGGATTTTGGAAGATCCGTGGTTGAAAGCCGAAAGGCTTGTTGGAATATAAAATAATGGTGTTTACAGGGGGGGGGTTCTTGACATTTGTTGGTATTTACGTTGGGGAGTCGAATCATTCCAGGGACAATTAGGTGCAGGAATCGTCCATATGGTAGGTTGTTTAGGTCACCCTCATGTCCACTCCGATGCCGCCGGCCGGTCTGGTTGAGTTCAGGGTCGACTAGTTACTTTGATCGTTTCAACCATCCTTCTTTTCAGAACAACCAGGCGGACGACCCGTTCGGCAAAACAAAGGTCCCTGCTGTGAAGTGCTTCAACTTGATGGGTCTCCCACCGCATTTTACAGTCCTCCCCTCAGATCTCTTTCTTCCTGGAGACCGGGACTCCTGATGAATGACTGCGGTTTACTAATTGGTCTACCTGGGATAGCCATTGTAAGGGGACCAACCCCGGTGGGGCAGGGGCGTAACCATGGTTATAGCCCAGAACCACCATGGTTGCCTGTCCCTTGCCACCATGTTGTTGTTCACCTGCATAGCAAACCCCTTAATCTTGACATGACTTACCACCTTACCATAATATTCACCCATCCACCAACATGGAACCCAACAGCCAGCTTGCAGCGGCGCCCTCCCATTCCCTTCCCCCAAAGAAGCATCCCAACGATTTTGGTGAGACCGAAAAGCTCTTTTGTCTGGCTCAGCGTCTTTCAGGCGAAAGACTCACCCGGATGTGGCCCCTGGGCCCTTCGGCACTCGCTTCCTTTTGGGTGGAGGGTTTTCCTTCTTTAGAGTCAAGCAACGACTTGGGGGACCGGGGTTGTCTCTTACAAACAAAACCCACCAACAAAAAGAAGGTCTGAATAAGCCGCCGAACAGGCGAGGATTGGAGTCAAAAACTGCCTCCAGTCCATGTCGGATCCAACCCCCAACCCACCCATCCCGCTTTCCCTGTCCCCAGTGAAGGGGTTATTAAAAATAGGATGGGGGGGGAATTCTTTGAACCAGTTGATTTGCCCCTTGACGTGCTGCTTCAACGGTGAGGGTACCCAAACGGGTAATTCAGAAACCGGCCATCCTGGAACATGTCATCTATCACGTGCCTTAGCCACCAAAACGGAAGACCTTCCTTGATGTTCACAAAGAACAGGTCCCATTTTGGTACCCCCATGCCCAAAACTACTTCCTCTCCAGGTCGCAAAAGGCTTGAAACGAAGCCATCCGCTTTTTGGCCGGCCCTTCTGGGTGCGGACTGGGAAGCTCCAACATGGGCTGGGGTTTCCATCTGGTTTCCATCTGGAAAACCTTTGCCAAGGGTAGCCTTCGCCACGGCCCAGGACGACTCTGCAGTCGAGAAGCCGAAGCTGTCGAGCTGGTTTGTTCGGTGGCCTCAGGCACCCGAAGAACATCCGGGATGGGCAAAACCTCGATTCGATCTGGAGAGGAAGTCTTGAACAGGGTTTCCCCTACGCTTTGGGAGCGACCCAAGTACCACAGGGGAAATGGTACATACCATTTATGCCCATATTTCCATTGCTCATGCCAACAAAAGAACAAGCTCATCGCTCATGACCATTTCACTTCAGCCAGGGAAAAGAAACAAAAAGACCCAACACCTCTATAAGACTAAGTGGCCGTCACCGCCATAGTCAAACTCGATACTCACGAAGCTCCCGTGTTGGATGCGAGCCAAAAGAAGAAAGAAGAAATAACGGCAAGATAACAAGCTTGCGGCTTGCCCAGGGCTCCTTGTTTGAAGCGTTTTATTTTCTTATTTTTTAAATCTCGATGTGCCATGGCAAAGTATGATTGGTTTTCCGTTGCTTTTTGAACATTTACTGCTTATAAGCGCATAGGCACGGCAATGAGAAAAGAACGCAGCCTCTTCGCAGCGCATGTTGGCGAATTGTGGTGTGCCGAGCGTTTGTGCGGGCGGCTCGAAGAATTTTCAAGCTCGCAACCTAGCTCAGACATGTAGAAGCTTGTGAATGCGCGTAGGAGCGCATCTGCTTCGGGATGGGCCAAGTTCATGGGAAATGGGGTAACTTTCCCGGCGGGTCGTGCAAAGGACTGATTTAGAGCACATAAGAATCTATGGGGGACCTACTTTCAGCAGCTTTTCCTATGCGGAAGAAAATACTTGGCACCTCTGGCTACGACATGGGGTCTTTCTTCATCAAGACGCCTTTCCTTCGCTTTTCCTCCAACACTGTGCATCATTGAGACCAAAGAGACTGCTCACAGTCTAAGCAATGATCACCTGGTGGCTGTCTCTTACTTGAATCTCAGTCTCGCTGGGGTAGACTAGGAGGTACTTCTAGCCTCCAAGAAGGATCAGTTTTACGCTCGCTCTCCTCAACTTAGGCATATGTTCAATTGGAAGCTACGGCAGTTTGCCAAGCAGTGGAACCTATTCTCCTCTTCGTTTCTATATGGCCATGTGGGTCAAACATATGTAACCGTGGTAAATGGAAACTTGGCGGTCCCCTGGTGGTTTAATTTTGACCCACACCCATATGATGCAGGTGTGTTCTTCTCTTCTTTGCTTTCACAGCACGACGCACAGCGTCAGCACACTTCACCGTGGACATTGTCGTCGTTATCGTGCAAGTCTTCACTACTCCGTTCTTCGTTCTTCACTCCTTCCGCTTTCCATCTCCTGCAACGTGCTGTCTTCATTGGCGAGGTCTTTGCGCTCTGTCGTCAATACGTGGCCACTTTTCGAGCCAACACCTTTGTATCTGTTCCTGATCGTCTTCTTACAGAGTATTCTTGGGCTTTTCGGCGACACAATCCTCTCCCTTCTGCATGGATTCTTATTCTTCGCAAGGATTGGCTCAAAGCCCGACCTAATCATTTTTTCCTTTGAAAGCTTTGCTCACAGTGTTTGGTGCTCTCATATACGAGCTGACACGTGTCGCCTTTGCTCATGTACCGGGTCAACTTTCTGTCACAGAGTTGCTTTGGTTAACCCTCTTTCCCACGCGGGTGCAACCTCATCTCTCAAGACCTGGCTTCTTTACATCGATGCCCAGCGTTCGCTTGGAGCAGGCGCTTCAAGTTCTTCTTCCCCGCTATGACGCTGTGATAGGAGCCTGTGAAGTGCAGCAGGGATCAGTTTACGAGGTTCAGTCGGACTACGTGTCGCAAGCGCGGTTTCAAACGGAGATGGCGCAAGCAGGCGAACATTTGCTGGATCTTTTATCTTCTGGACTTTCACACGATGCTGGACTTTCTGATTGCTCTTCTTGGTTTTCAGAAATGACGTGTTTTTCCTTGATGTCGGCTCGCCTTTTGTCTCTTGTTTGCCGTGGGATCCCATGGTGCTTTGATCTTTCTCTGGCTGTTGCTTTTTGAATCTCGCCTGCGCTTTGGGATGAAGTTGGTCTTTGGTTGGCCTTGCTTCGCTTATAGTGCTTATGTCGGGTGATCGGGTGATGGGGCGAACCTATCTTTGGCTGAACATCCATGGCACGTGTCTTCGTTGTTCTCCATGAGTCCGGTGGCGTCATTCACACCATCAACTTCGGCACGTTCCAGTGGAAGGACTGAAACTTCTTCCACCTTGTCGGTCTACGATTGCGACGTTCTTACAAACACCGAGCTCCTTTCATATTTCCTCTTTGTTCTTTCTTCTTTCCTCTTTTTTCCTTGTTTGTTCTCTTTCTCTTTCTCCTTCCTGCGTTTTCTTTCTCTTACCCTTCCTTGTCTTGGCTTGTGCTTTCTGATTCACTTTCTCTTTTTCTTCTGCAGCAAACACTGTCCTAGCCTTCCAAAGAGATGCGCCTGCGCCTGATCTTGCGAACAAGGGGGTCTAAGCAGGGGTACACGAGGTCTACACGAGGTGCAACCGGGGCGGGCGGGGGCGGGGTGTGTGGGGTGGGCTGTGGTGCCACCCTATATAAACCACCCTAAACCCACCTATGTTCCAAACAACCTCAAACCCACCCTGAAACAAAAACGAACCAAAAGCCAATCAAACGAAGAGTGCGTCCCCGGTGTCTTGAATTGGCGGCTTTCCTTGTGGTTCCCTTTCAAAACCATGAACAAAGATACCCTAAAAGAACAAAACACCCCACCAATTCAATGCGCCATTCAACATAAGGTCCTCCAGATTTGAGAGGTTAGAATGAGGGTTCCAAGTTTTTCAGGACGTCTATTTTAGTAGGGGGTTCCCCTCCCAACCAAAAAAGGGGTGAAAGAGCGGGCACCTGGCTGGGGGACCTAGACACCTACTGGGGCATCAATTCCTTCTAGAACCATGGGAAATAACACATACCCCCCTACAAATCAACATGGACCCCATTAAAAACAAAAAAACAACAATACACCCTAAACAAAAAAGGGTGCGCCGTCCCACGCCCTCCTTCCTATCCGGCCAGGGTCCCCCTGCCGTGAGCGCAGCCTCCTCCGGACTGTAGCCCAGCTGAACTGCAGCCTGCGGAGGTCTGCGTGGGCTCGTCTCTACGTGGATTGGGTGCCATTTTTTGGGTGGTTTCAGGGAACAAGACAAGGAGGCCCACCGTTTTTCAGGGCCTTTGAGAGAAGCCCATGGGCTGATTTCCAGGGGTTGGCTCTGGTGGGCTGAAATGGATCCACTTTGGGACAGGCCCACCCCCCACCCCACCCTCCCCCCTTGGACACCAAATTGTGCACAAGGTCGGCCAACGCAAAACACAACCAAGACATTGCGCCCATGTTCATCGTTCCCGCAAAGATATAGCCAACAGTCACAGACATATTCACAATGGCAGCCTGCAACATTTGCTGGTCGAAGTGTAATATTCATGGCCGACATGACAAGTACATACCCCTTTTTACATCCCTTGGGCAACCGGGCTTGTTCATTCCCCTCCTCCACAAAAGGGGCATGCGATTCAAAATGCGGGGGGCATTCAAGGGAACCGATCTTTTCGGGGTATACCACTTTTCAGGGACTCCATAAAATCTGGCACTTGGACGATTCTCTCCGGCCTTCTTTCCGGCACGTCTTGGTTAACGTCTCAGGTTCGAAACTTAGCACGATGCAGCATCTGTGCATGTGCGCAAAGTAGCAGTGAGGCAGATCCGTCTGTAGTTCGAATGCTTTTGCTTGCCAAGGAGGCAGCAAGAGCACCATAGCACATGGGACCGAGGACCGGAATCAAGCAAAAGCGCCACTAAGCAGACCTATGCAGAAGGAAATCCTGAAATGCACATGCACATGACACGCATGTATCCTTGAAGGGCTTCTTTTCATTTGGCCATGATTTTTTCCGCCCTACAAATCGAGTGACATGGCGGAGATTCCTTTTTATAATGGATGCTATCAGCATGCAGAACTCACCCGCCAAACCACATTGTTGGAAGGAAGCTCAAACAACACACACACACACACATAATAAAACACCTTTCCCCCCGTCATGTTTGCCCCTCTGAGATCATGTACTTTTGAGACCAGTACCAACAGCATGTATATATATATATATATACACACCTAGAGATGCAATACTCAGCCGACTAAAAGTGAACAGGACCAACAAGCACAAACACATGAAACACCCACAAAAACGGCCAAACTACAAAAACGAACGCCAACCACAGTGTCTCATTGGGGACTTGAAGGCCAGGTTGCTGCCGGTTGACCCCTCTAGCGGTTCGCTTTTCGTGGGTCCAAGCGGGAAACAAAAACCGACAGCGAACCGTCGCCCCTGGCTTGGGACCCGAGACTAGGTCCTCCAGATTTGAGAGGTTAGAATAAGTTGGTACCACGTTTTTTCAGGCCGTCGATTTTATTAGTTCCCCTCCCAACCATAAAAGGAAAGGGTGAGAAAGGGCACCAATTGCTGGGGGAAACCATTGTTTTTGGTATTTGCAGGGAAATCCTCATGCAAGGGTTTCTTAGATGGTGCATGATTTCGTTCATCCACAGAGGTTGTTCCGGTGGATCCCTTCGCTCCTCTGCGGCGGCCAGGCCAGCACAGCTGGCGGCCACCTCCACCGCCTCCTCCTTGGAGAGGCCCTGCCGCGTGCGCGAGGTCTAGACGGCTTCGGTCGCGCGCGGGTGTTTTTTTGAGGTCTGGGCGTGATCGGACATGAATCCGCTATGGAAAGATGTTGTTTTCTGGAGAGTGCTTTTCTTTTTGTTCTTTCTGTTTTCTTTGTTGATTTCCCCAGCAGCTGAAAGCTTTGGGGTCTCAGCCCGATAGGCTCCAGGATGGTCCGGGGCGGCCCTGAGGTAAGGTTCCACAAGGGTTCCCACCAGGGTTCCACGAGGTTCTGCGAGGACTGCGGGGTGGTGCGAGCACTAAACACAGCACGGCATGCTGTTGGGGATATCAACTGAGCTTCTTTTTTGTTGGGGGGGGGAGTTGAACACCGCCTGGCTTTTGCAGGTCCTGAATTTAATACAAACCCATATGGGAGTATTCCCTACGAAACCTCCAGGCATGGGAAAACAGGTGTGGACCAAGGGTTTATCAAAACTCATAGCCATGTGGGTCTGTGTTTCTTTCTGGAGTTGGCACCCTTTTCAGGTTCAGGGAACCAATACAGCTATTGGTCACCCTAATTTGACACACCTGCCCCTAGCAGCTGAATTCTGTGGGGCAAAATGGGACACGGGCAATCTACTTCCCTCATCTGAGAAATCCCGGTGAAGAATCACGGTAATGTACAGCTTCACGATGTTCAAAGCCACAAAAGAGGACAGACAACTCGACCGCCTGTGATGCAGAAATCCTAAGAGCAAAACAATCTCCAGCGGAACGCAGTGAGTGAGGTTCCTGCCATCCGCCTAGGGACACCTTCCCGCGGGTAGTTGCGCGGCTCCCTTCAGAAGTCCGTGCGTCTTTGGTAGCTTGAGCTTATCGTGCGACACCCTGCCACTCGAAGCAACATAGACCCACATTTTGACCCCATATTAATCAATCCCAGTTTATTAACAGACATCACCACCAACGGCCGTGCTCTCTCTATTCACCAGGGGGTGTTTCCCCGCTAAAACCAGGAACACCCGCCCAATTAGCAAACAAGTCGGTTGACTCATATGGGGTCAACATGAAGCATAGTTGTCAGTGGTTGGAAAGGGCAAGTCTGACTTCCCATGGTCTTTATACTCCCAGATGCCTCAAGATACTCACCCCTTGGTAAATCCAGGTGGGTACCATGAAGTCCCCTGACCTCCCATGGCAAATCCAGGCTTCCATTTGCTTGTTCGCCCCCTGAAAAAACATAAAAACCTAAAAACATCCAGTAGTGAAATAGATTCCCTTTAAAACCAACAGGGAGAAATACAAAAAACATATTCTATTCTTAAGTACATGGAAGTATGTAGAAGAATCCGGGGTTCACATTCCCCACCCCAGCCGCTTCCGCGCGAGATCCCGCAGCGCCTGCTCCGCGGCGCCGCGCTGCGCCGCCTGCGCCGCGCTCTTCGCCGCCTCTGCGGGGCCCAGCTGCGCCGCCGCCGCCTCACGGGCGAGGCATCTGGCGACCCGAAGGGAGTGGGGGGGGGGGATGTTCAACCCAAGTCAGGACCCTAAAGGTGGGGGGGGAGAAGCCATGTTCAATCCAAGTGAGGTAGGTTTTTTTTTTGGGGGTTAGGGAACCAACCCCAGTTGCACCTAGGATGAAGACATTCTTGCAGTTGGATGACACCCGGAGTACTGGTTGATAAACTAGCAATTCCAACTGGTGTCTGAAACAGTGTGCAGATGAGCACCCAAACTCATTTTTGGTTCTAAGATGGTTGCACAGATTCATATAGGCCTTACAACTCTGACAAAGTTAGTCGGACCAGCTGCTAAATACTTACAGGTGCGATAGGTAGCGAATGCTGCGAGTCCGGGCGTTGGGAATGAATCGTTTGGTGTACTCCCTGAGAGGAAACCAAATCGGGGATGGTTTATAGGGGTCATTCCATTCTCATTCCCTGCTGAGAACCAGCGAGTTAAGGGGGAGGGGGTGGGGGTCCAGGACGAAATCAACCAAAGGGCAGCCAGAACCAAAGTGGAGATACTTGGGGGTTCCTGCTTGGGTCTTCGGTTGAGGTTCGTATGTTGGCATTCGTTCGGTGATAAGTCCCTTGTTCAGTGGAGTTCATTTTTTCTTTTAATATTAGTGGATTTAACCTTGCCCGAACATCCAAGTATGTGGTTCGCCTTAACCCCACTAAACGGGGAACTTGATTTGCGGCTTATAACGTAGTTTACCAAAAGAGGTAGGATTCCTGAAGGGTCCCTTGGAAAGGGTATGCCTCCATAAATAGGGTTCCTTAGTCTTTAGAGGGATCCAATCCCACAATTGCTCCAAAAACAAGCTTGCCTAACTGGGCGTTCACAGCCATGTTTGGGACAAATCGATGGCCCTGGACAATGGTTGTTAAACACATTTCCCCAACACACATCTATGCCTGAAATGGTTCGTAAGTATTCCAAAAAAACCAAAGGCGGTGGAAGGGGAATCCCAGGGATGGCATCAGGCTATTATTCCTTCAAGAAAGCTAGCACTATTTGAGGATTCTTGGATTCCAAGGAACCCTTTTCTGGAATACCCTTTTTGAACCTTTACTTGGGCGTTCAGCACACTTAGCAAGTAGGCTATAGCCATAGTCATGAGTGGGGCAACTCAGGTTAGTCCCCTAACCATGGTTGTAACCTATCTACTAAGTAGCTTCAACACCCAAGTAAGGAACCCCTTGCGAAACACCTTGGCTTCCTTTGCAAAGGTCTGTATCGACGATCGAGGAATCGACCGTCGGGGTAAATCAGGGGAGCAGCTCCATGTGCTCCGGGACCAGTTTTTGGCAAGTCATCTGTCAGCTGGGTTTCCCTAATGGTCATCTGGCTGTGGGTCAAACATGGGTACCCAAAATGGAACCCTGGTAAATGAAGCCAAGGACTAAAACCTGTGGTCCTCTGGTGGTTTAATTTTGACCCACACCCATCTCATGTCAAGGTGGAAACTCACCCTTGCGGAAAAGTCGCGTAGATCAGGAGCTTCAACCTATGCCAATCTATATTCAATAATCCGCAAACCCAAGAACAACTCCTTACAACTAAGACTAAGTGCACATCAAGCTACAAATGATCATAACGCAACATGAGCGAACTTTCACTTTGGACGTCGCAACCGTCCAGGGCTTGTCCTTCTTCCGTGAGGGGAGGACACCTGTCCGCAGCTGAGCAGATTCTTCTCCTCGCAACGAGCCAGAGCCGCCATTGTCGGCGCATTCTTCCGGGTTCCGGAAGCACCATCAGATGCCCGCATTCGCGTTTCACGCCGCGTTTCCCTCCGCCGCCGGCGACGGGAAACACTTGCGCCACAATGGCTACCAGGTGACGTCGCCAAACTTCCTCGAGGTTGACGGCTGGGTCTTCCATAGGCTGTGCCGAGGCCCAGGCAACTCAGGCAACAGAACGCCGAGAGGAACAGCCCTCAACCCCATGCACTCGCCTTGGGACAGGGGATTTCAGGGTTTGATACTTCTTGGGGTTGTGCATTTTTCCGGGAGTGTTTTGGTATTGCCTGCTGTGACCTGGCTCCTCACTGAACAACGGGATCAGCCCTTGCCCGGAGGCGGTTTGGCTGTATATTACGAAAAGGTTCCCCTTTTGGAGCCACCAAAATTGGATCCTTTTGGAGGGGACCCCGCATAGTAAGAAGCAGGGGTTATTCATCCGGGGTCAACATTCATCTCACTTCCCTAAAGCACCTGGAAATAGAAGGCTAACCTTTTGAGAAAGGGAGCAAATGGAAAAACCAAAGGTCAAAAGATGGATTCGCTTTGGTGGCAAGTGAGTGTCTCAAAGTGGGGGGATTTTGACCATGGCGTAGGCTCGAAAGGTGTCTGTCTGTCTTGAGGGCACGCACTTGGATGTACCAACATGGGAGGTGAGAAGAACAGACCAACATGGGAAAACCAAAAGGTCAGGGGACGATCACCCCAGGTACCGACCCACTAACTATGGCTCACTTCCGATGGAGTGGACTGGCCCAAAAAAGTCCTGGAGCTGTTCATTTACCACTAAAATCGTCTCCCCCAACAATTTGAAGGTTATGAACTCTTGGCTTCGTTTCGCGCCTGCTGCCCGATGGACTCCGAAATCTGCCGGACGAACCTCGGGTAAGGGGAAAAAGAAAGGAAACCCCGAAAGGGGCAAAGGGTGAATAAGTTCAGTAACAAGGTCAGTTACATATATACATAATATATGTACACATATATAACTATGTATGAATAACACTACAACTTCGTGTGCTTTTGCAACAATATATTCTTGAATTTCCTTCACCTACCCCCCCCCCCCCCCCCAACCACTCACATGGCACCCGTTAGGCTACCTGGAAGATCAATTTTCTTTTGAAGGGACCAACAGGACTATGACAGCCATATTTGGAGCCACTGCCCTATCCTGAAGGGGTATGTTCCTTTTTGGGGTCTGTTGGTACCTTTGATTTGGGCGAGGGGGCGGGAGGGGGCGGGAACGATCTAAGCTTGTGGTTTTCTCAAGGGTTCAAATTGAAAGAACACGGGTTCTGTCCACTTTGAGCATGCTCATTCGGAAAGAATCGATTCAGAAAAAAACACGGCTTGCCACCCACACCATCGAAACAATCCGGCTTACCTCTCAAAGCCTAAAACCTCTGGCAGGTTTTCTGCCCGCCTTCCGAAAAACCTGTGATCCGTTTGTCCATGGGGAGGTTTTACCTCAACGCGAGTTGATGATATTTCGTGCAGCAAGATGATGCTGGCCACTGGCGTACGTTGATTCCCCCGGACCCAATTCAATGAAGCACATTGCATGGGGGGGATTGCAAAGTCTCTGCCTTTCCAACGAATTGCAATCGAGGGAAAGGACTTTCTATGCCACTGACATTTGAAGTGAGTCCGTGCATCGCAGTCACCAATGTAGGCAGCCAGCCGCTCTCCCTTTTGGGTTTTTAAAGGGTAGATCCCTTGGCTACGCGCTATACAAATAAACACATCTAGATTTAGGTTCTCCAGATTTAAGAGAGGTTAGACTCAGGGTACCCTTTTTTCTGCAGCCTATTTTAGTAGGGGAACCCTGGAACCCTCCCCCAAAAAGGTTAAAAGGGCACTACTGGGGGACCTAGCCTTGCCTACCCGCTATACAAATTAACAAATTCGCTGTATGAGCACTTGTCCATCTAATTTCTCGCCTCGCCTGATGGGACCACAGCACCTGACTCGCCTTGAATGTAACCTAGTTGCGGACCTAAGTTGACAGTCACATGTTGCACACAAAAAACATATTATTCACATGTATGATAAGCACAACCCAAAACAACAAAACCCAAAAAACAAAAAACCAACAACCACAAACGTTCTGGACCCCAGCAGCCCGCTTCCGAAAGACCGGTGTCTGAAGACTCCCTGCCAAATTCCGTTCCGTTCGACTCGACTCCGGCGGTGCGGCTGCTGCTTGGCTTCCAGGATCTCCAGCTCATGGCTCTCCTGGCTCACGTGGCTCACCTGGAGCGAATGGGTGCGGTGGGGAAGCTGGGGGAAGCTTGGTGGCTGGGTGGCTGGGTTTTGGGCGGGTGGGGTTTGGGCGGGTGGGGTTTGAGTGGGTGGGTTTTGGTGGGTGGGTGTGTGGGTGGGTGTGTGGGTGGGTGTGTGGGCTTTGGGTGGGTGGGGGGTTGGATGAAACTTTCGTATTTGGAGGTTTGGGAGGAATTTGGGGGCTTTGGATGGATTCGAACTTGGAGCTTCTGGACGAAAGGCCCAAGAAGTAGTAATGCACTTGGGTATTGCCTCTGCGAATTCCAGGGGTTGGAAACCCAAACTTGGTTACTGGGGTTGGTCTTCAACATACCGATGGACACATCCACAGGCTCCAGATGTATGAAATCCCACCTGCTGGTGCTAAGCCTGCTTTCATCTCTTGCAATGCGTGCCACGAACAGGGCTCCTCTTCATTGGTTGCTTTTTTTCTTCCTTGTGGTTTCCCTGTAATCGGGCTGGTCCAAGGGAGCCCAACACCTCATCAACTTCTTGGCCGTCATTTTCCGAAAAGTCAAAGAGGTTTTCCGGGAATCATCTAAGCTTAGGTCCTCCAGTAGAGAGGATAGAATTAGGGTACCAACTTGTTCTTCTGTAGTCTATTTTAGTAGGGGAACCCTCCCAACCAACAAAGGGGTGAAACAAGGCACCAATTGCTGGGGGACCTAGTAAGGACCGCTGAACGGCCCAGGCATTTCGTGGGCAAACACACTCCTAGCATCTGAGCATCGCCCCGGTACACACGCTGCTTGGCAAAGACCCTGTTCCCCCCAACCTGTTTTTGGACGCCAACATAAAGAGGTGCTGTGGAGAGTGAAACAAGCAGGTGGTCAGGTTGGACAAACAGCCACCCCTTGAACGCAGAACCTCTTGCAATGATTCCGTAGGTGAAGGCAGTCTTTGAAGGGGTTTGCTCTCCGAAGTTTGGGGCTCGACTTTAAGGCTATGTTTCTTTTTGGTTGAGGGTAACCCCTTGGAGGACATTTTACGCAACCAAAAACACACTTTTTTTTAATTAATTGGGGGGTCCCCTCCAACTTTGTAAGGTTCTAGCCATGGCTCTACGTGTAACTGGGTTCAGTCCCCCAGTCATGGGTATAACCGTAGTTTGAACGCTCAAGCTACTTCGAGTGGCACAAATCCGCTTCGCACTACCAAAATCAAACCATGGTTGAAACCAGAACCTTTGCTACGGTACCAACGTTGGGGAATCGAATCAGAATCCGTTAACTTCTTAGAACAGTGGTGCGAGAAGTGAATTTCGCGGTGGTGCGAGAAGTGGATTTCGCAACCATTCACAGTAAGTTTCTCAAACTAGGGGTCTCCAAAATGGTTGATTTCTGATTGGCTCACATTTAAAGACCAATCCCAAAGGAACTGGACAAGTAAAACAACACTATGATCTGACAAAAGCACATGGTTTTAAGGTACCCCATACTCAGAGACAAATCAATCTATGGGTCTCTCTTTTTTGACCATACCCTTTTTGGTTGCCTTGAAAGGAACACCCGAAAAACAAGACACTACCTTCCCTTTCGGATCGGATCCCCACACGCCAAGCCCATCCGAAGCAACTCCTCGCCTGGCGGCTGGGACTCACCGCCAGCTCGCGCTCGCGGCTCAGGCGCTCGCGGTCGCGGCCCAGGCGGTCTGGGGAGGCCACGAAGCCGAGGTCCTCCAAGCTCTTGCGCTTCCTCAGACTTGAACCCTACTAGGTATATATATATATATATATAGATACCTACACATATAGGGGGCGGCTCCTATCATACATATTATGCATATATGGTATATATATATACATACACTAGGTCCTCCAGATTTGAGAGGTTAAAAATAAGGGTACCAACTTTTTTTTGTTAGTCTATTTTGGTAGGGAAACCCTCCGCACTACTGGGGGGCCTAGTGTGTACATATATATATATATATATTATATACACGTATGGGTGTGATGTATATATATATATATATATATACATTTATTCATGGTAACCCACCCCCCAGGGACGTATCTCTTGACGTCCTAGATGGGCAAATGATGCACTGGACAGCCAACAAAAAGGACCCGCTTTTGGATGGAGTTGAAAGCACTCCAAAAGGAAACCACGCATTTCTGGAGGGGTTCCCAATTTTGAGAGACTATGGGTTTGTCTGTTTTCCAGGGACCACCCCAAAATGGTGGTTCCTGTTGGATTCGCCTTAAAACCAACAACAAAGGGGTACCCTCAAAAATAGACAGATCCATACGACTGTTTCTTGCTTCGAAGGTAAGTTTTGGTGGGAAAGAAACACCAAAAGGAAGGTCCAACCTCAAGATATTTCTTCGGTTTTCTCTTCTCGGGGTTCTCTGTAAAAGCCAAAGCAAAACCCACCATTTCTCGGTCCCCCTATTTTGACACACACAGCAAAACAACCATTAAGACGTCCCATGCCGGTTTGTCTCCAACACATTTGAACCCAGTTCATATGTGGCGCTGTTCTTTTCCGCCTTCCTTCAGGCCCCAAAAAGGCACGCCCAAGACCCCACGGCTACGGGGCGATTGCAAAAGAAGAAATATGGTGGCTCCCGGTAAGGGGAAGCTGAAGAAACGCAGTGTCAATGTACCCATCATTGTTGGAGCCGGCTGACCATTGACGGTACTTCTCGGGCCTTTGGGCTGTGAGTTTCTGAACCTTTTGTGGTTTCTTCGGCTGTTTGGCGGTTTTTGTTGGTGAAGCCCGGTTAAAGCATCCATGATCAACCTCCGTTTCACATGGCCACTGAGGGTCTGAGAGTCCGCTGGTGGTCAAAAATGCCTTGGATGTGGGTCAAAAATGCGTACCAAAAATGGAACCCTGGTAAATGGAACCAAAGACTAAACCTGCGGTCCCCTGGTGGTTTTATTTTGACCCATACCCACTTGGCAAACCCGAAGTTGAAGGGGAGCAGCTGGAGCGGTCCAGCTACTATTCCTTTTCCAGCCCCGCTCCACATTCTTTCCCAAAACCAACAGCCCAAGAAACCGCACAGGTTCTTACACGCAAAGCCCAACGGACCGAGGAATACCAATGGCTAGCCTTCGGCTTTTATGACTTAGAATGGATCTTTAGGGGGAAACGAAAAGGTCCAAAAGGTTAGCTTTGAACTGAGTAAAAGGAACGATGCTCGATTTTAGTTGAATATGCATCAAACCCGATATCGGCCTTGTCAACTTGCATTTCGAGCATCACCGTGAGGGCCAATCTTGATTAAGTTGGCGAGGAGTGGGTCCGTCACACAATACGGAACACCTTTTTGGAGGGTTTCAACCAGAAGGCAAAAGAAAACCAACCACCTGGATGGGATTATCCAGCTGGTTTGTTCATACCCTTGTGCATGCCGGGCAAATGATCCCTGTTGAAGGCTTCTTGTCGTGTCCTCTGTTCAAACGTTTGTTTTTTTGTCGTACGGTATATCGATATACTCAATTTCCCAAAGCACCTGGAAGTAAAAGGTTAGAGACAAAAACCCAACAGATCGAGTCGCTTTGGGCAAGTAGAGCGGGCGCTGAAACCTTGAAGGATTCCTTTTGCTTAGCATTTTCAAGCAGCTCTGGAGGTAGGGGGCCCTATACACCCATGACAGCTTTAGACTTTGAACAAGCCTTTGCCGAACCATCAGTGGTTTTACTTGAGGCGCCCTTGTGCATTAGATTGATTGCTTGAGTTGCCGCAAAACATACCACAATGGCTTCTTTACCTGAGGTTCCTTTGCCATTCCAGCTGGCAGCGTTGCGACTCGAAATAGTTGCTCCACTCGAGTTTCCCTCGCACACCATCATGGTTGCTTCACTTGAGTTGCCTTGCCAACCAGAACACGTCCCAGAAACGTGTCAGAGATTGCTCGGACACTAGATCAGTTTCCCTTGATAGGGGTGATGGTCTAAGGCCCGTGACCCCTGATTCTTAGTTTTCCGCAAAGGGGTCCGCAAGGGGATGGGTCAACTTATGTATTCTTTCCAAGTTCTCACCCAGCGCAAAGGATTGTCCTAGAGGTCACCTTTCAAAGGTCTTTGAAATTGGTCCGTTCCGAAAAAGGCGCCTTGTGAAGGGAACCATTGCTCGATTTTTTCCAGGGGGAATGAGGCTTGGGGATCATGGTTTGGTAAGCTGTCTGCACTGAGCAACGCGCGAGGAAGTGACAGACCAAGGGCTTTAGAAGGGCCCCCGAGAGGACTTAGGATCAGTTGGTGGTGGCTTGTGAGAGGGCACCCCTGCGCCATATACAACCACGGTACCTACCTGCTATTGAACACCGTGAGGCAGCTCAGGCGGAGTGAAGTGGGGAAGTCCGCAAGGATTGACTCCATAGAAGCATGCGGTCTGCCCAGGTGTAACTAGCGAAGGGTAGTGGAACTTGGATCAATACCAGTGGGACTCATCTATTCTAACGACACTACCCTAGGATGGCTTATGAGAAGGAGCCCTGTCCGAACCTAAGCTGGGTCCTCCAGTAGAGAGGGAAGAATAAGGCCACCAACTTTTTTTCTGTAGTCTATTTTAGTAGGGGAACTCTCCCAACCAACAAAGAAACGGTAAAAGTTGGCACTACTGGGTGACCTAGCCTTCCTTTTTGGGGCACGAGGGCTTCCCTTTAAAGACGCGCTCCCGCGAGCCACTCGGCCGAGGCGCGCGAGGCGAGTTTCTGCCACCGGGGAGATGGACTCGTGAGAGCCTGACGGGTCTCGCGATTTTCGGCCGGGGGGGGAGGATTGGGTAGGGGGAGGGGGCGGGTTTGAGTGGGCTTGTGGTTGGGGTTGGCAACCTCAATGTTGAAGCCAAAATTGGCGACCCCCTCATTTTTCCACAGGTGGCAAAAAAGACCCCCTGGACACATTTTTGAGGTCCCCCAAAAGACACACCCAAATCCTCACAGATCTTGGCCACCGCACTGGCAACCGGGCTCAAGATCTGGTAATGTTCTCACAGCCTTTGGTTCCGGCCACTTAATATACATACCCTGGGGTTCAAGCCACCATTGAAACAAAGGGGTTCGTATAACCACCATTCTTTGCCGAAGAAGTTTCATCATCCAAATTTGGTGAACCATTCTGTTTATGGGGGTTGAACCCATGGGCATATGTCCCTTCATCTTTCCTTCAAAGAACATCGAAATAAAAGGCCAACCTCTTGACAGGGTTTCTCACTCGATTCGGACCACCATTTGGCAGCCGCCGTTGCGACTTCTTGTTCGTTGATACGCTGTGGTCACATGCTGCGCCCGTGGACAAGGTGCAATGAGTGCCCCCCCTTGGGTTTTGTTGTGGGGACATTTCGACAGCTCATATATGGGGTCGCTTTTTGAGATTTTACCTTTTTTGGGGGGAGGTGTTTTAAAGGGGGAAGGAAGACCACGCAAACCCATCAGGTCAAGCGAAGTGAAACCACTGAGCCTCGGAGGAAGACGCCTACCTGCGCAGCGGTTCCTTTAGGACACTCCAGGAACCGCTGTGCAGCTTGCGATTTTTTGGAGGTTGAGGGACCTGACCAGGACGTGAGAGGTTCACTTTTGGGGGCAAAAGCCCGGAGGGTGACCTGACCAAGGTTGAGCCATATGATGGTTGTCCAAAGTCCAAACTAAGGGGTCCCATCCTCGCCAAGCCCAAGTGAATGAGTCTATGACCAAACACCTACATTTGCTTTTTCGTCCCCTGGAATAAAATACAGATGTTTCGAGTAGTAAAATAGATTCCCATTCAAACGAACAAGGGAACATACCACTTATTCATTTCAGCCAATAGACCTAGATTGTGGATGGACGAAATCCTAGACCACTTTGAAACCATGGTTGGAACCATTTTTGTTGGTATTTACAGGGGAAGCATCATTCTAGGGTTTCTTAAGTGCAGGATTTTATCCATCCACATAATTTTCTGACTTTCCCCAGTCCCAGCCCCCGCATTTGGCCGAGGCACGCAAGTTTGGTTGTGATCGGATGGCCTGGCCAAGTGGGACATGCTCCTCATTGGGGACCCCCCCCCCCCCTACGGTTTGGTCACACTAGAGTTTAACATGGACCCCCAAAAAGGAGTCCATGTTCTAAGGAGATTCCGATAACGATAAGAAGCGCTCGGGTTTTGAGGGCTCCTTCTGTTCAACTCAAGAGTAGGCTTTTTCACAAAATCCCGGCTCAGGGACCCTGCTAGAAAAAGGGACCCCTGTTTCGGGGATGACCACTTTTTTGTGGGGAACCCAGCAAACAAACAGGTCAACTCCAAGAAGGATCCCTTTTTTGTGGCAGTGCAAAACAACAACTACCAATCTCACTTCCTGAGTTTTTGGGCCCATCCACTCAAGTCAGAAGCGCTTGCTTTGCCCAAAGGGAGAAGAACAGGGACGGGTAGTCCTTGAAGTTTTCCAGACCCGGCACTAAGTATACTGAGCAGGGGCGCCAGGGCACAACCCAATCAAAAAGGCCCAGAATTTGCGTTGAGTTGCGCAAACTTCATCTCTGCAGTATACATGTAATATAGTTTATGGATGAAGGCTCGCTACCAGAAACTCTTTATTCCTAGTATGTTGATTATTATGCTTGTCCAGAGTGTATGCACTGGCCAAAATGCAAACTGGGTGCTTGTGTAAGGGCAAGCAACCATAGTTGCGGGAAGGATTTTTGCGTGGCACCCGTCCAGGAACACGTGGTTACTCCAAAGAGTCAGGGTCCCCAACCCCCAACCGCTCATGGACCTTCTTTAGGAGGGGACCAACCGCCTCCACACCTGCGGACAGCCGACCTGCAAATGCAAGAAACGCGGGCCAGACCGAGGCCCCTTAAAAAGTCAACTTGAAATGACGGAGCCTCAAGAGGGCACACGTTTAGCTAAGTCTGGCAAAGTTTGGAACCAACTTTTGACGCTTGGGCTTGTCCCCAAGAAAAAAGAAAAGGGAGGTTCTCCCTTCTCCAACTGGCGCCAGTTCGTGCCGGGTTTTCCGAACCTCGAAACGGGCTTCCTTGCGGTTTTCTTTTGAACCCACTTAAACTTGGTGGCTCCCAGCTATCCCCTTAGCTTCTTAGCTTTTAGTGCCTTAGTGGGGGTTTTCAAATTCACCGACCCAAAATTGTCGACTTTTGGCAGAGCAAACGGACAGCCCAGAAAAGGGGCCCCAAAGCGGCGACCGATTTGGACGCGCAGTCCTCCGGTTCGGGTGGCAGCTCCTAAGCCAACGAGAGAAAACAGCGGACAACTTGCTGGTGCGATAGGTGGGGAATGACCGAGCCCGGTTTTGGGAATGAACCGTTTTGGGACTCCTGGAAGGAAACCAACTTGGGGATGGCTTCGTTTTGGGGTCTTTCCATTTCTCCTTCCCTGCTGAGTACCAGCAAGAAAGGGGCAAACAAGGTGGACAAATAGGACAACGCAGGGAAGGTGGACAAAAGTGGAAAGGAGAGAAGATGAGCAGGGGAAGTGCTGGAAGGATTCGCAATCCGCCAAAGATAATGCTTTGCTCCCTTTCTTTCCGACGTCAGTTTTTTTTCTGCTCCTTTCAGGACGAGGAACTGGGGGCGCGCCTCATTTCAGCCCCGCCAGTCAGCCAATGGCGAAATTCGCTTGGAGCCGAAAAAAGGGTAAGCACTTGCTTTGCTGGAGCTCACTCCAGAAGTTGACCGGCGTCTTAAGTCTAGGACAGGGCGTGGGTGACCCTCGGTTTGCTTAAGGAGAAGCTGCAAGTAACACATCTTTTCGGGACACAGCAAACCGCAGGGTCCCTTTTAGAGGAAACATACAGTTCTGGGAGGGTAAAGTCCATCACAGCTTGTTTTGGTTGAAAGGACCTCCAAAATGACAAACGGCCCTCTGGCACCTGAACACAGCCAAAACGCAAGCACCCCCCCAAAAAAAAACGCGCAGGGGAAGTCCCTTGAGTTCGTCCCAAGTGGGTCCCAAACCAGCGAGCATGTTGAGGGACCTGACAAGTGCATCGGGTGGTTCTCCTCCAACATGATTGGGCAGTGGGTCAAAAATAAGCACCCAAAATGGAACCCTGGTAAATGGAAGCATGGACTACAACCTGCGGTTTTCTGGTTGAATTTTGACCCATACCCATTTGAATTTTCACGGTACAAGTATGCACAAGTTGCTAGAGATGAGTCAGAATCCTCAGATTTGGACTCCAAGAGAGGTGCAAGGGCCAAAGCTGATCCAGGGGGCTTGGAGAGTTTCACTTCGGACCAAGAACCTCTCATTTCTACGATCATTTTGGACGAAACAATCGATTGACCAGGCCGGTCCAAAAGGTCAAAAAGTCCTCGTAATGGAAATGTAGAGCTTGCCTCCGCATATCCCCACATTCTTCACAAGTTAACCACCAATTTCACTTCCCCCCTCCGGCCGCCCAAGATCGGACATCCCCTTCGATTCGACCCTTTAAAGCCTCCAACAGATTGTTTCCCGGGCACAAACCTTGAGGCTTTGGGGGAAGTGGGGCTGCAAGTGGACTGGGGCCCCTGCCAGTGATTGGTTGTGCGAAGCCTGACCAAGCTGTCGTTCAAACTCCGAAAGCCTCCAGAAAGCAATGGCAGAGAATGCCGACTGATTAAAAATTGCCCGTTGCCATGGAACCCACTAAAGGGTCCCGTTTCAAAGGAAGATTCTTTGTCATTTGGGGCCCCAGAAAAGTCAGGTTCCATGGCAACGTGGAGAGTAAAGCCCCCAGTTCGGAATCAGGGCCCAGACGCGGGGGGCTTACCGATCAGAACACTGATTTCCCCAGCAAGGCTGGACTCGGCCGGCCTCAAGAAGCTTCGCACGCGCTTTCCACACGCCTCACTGTAGATGCTTTTAAAAGTGAAGGATTCACCCTGAACAAACATGACACCGCCCGTGCATGAAGGGACTTCCCACCAAACAGGGCTCCTGTGTTTTGCTTTGTGGTTTCGAATTCATGGCTGGTGCTTCTAGCATTTAAAAAATCGCGCCGGGGCTCCGTTTTTTGTGCTCTATTTTTTAAAAATACACCTAGGGGTCCCGGTGCTTTTGTGTTTGCAATCATGCCTGGGGGTCCCAACGCTTGGCAAAGGCAAGTCCCAGCGTTTTGCAAAGGCCACTAACATGGTGCAGGCCCAAAGAAACGTGGCGCAAGTCCCGCTTCGGAACTCAGAGCGTGAGTCCTCACCCCAGTTCAGGGCTTGTTTTTTGCTGTAAGGACCCTGCAAACAGTTTTTTGTGCACTTTCGCGGGTCCAAAAGCCGCAAACAATCCACAAAGCTTCCACCAAAAAGGTAAAGTGACCAAAGATCCGTTCCCAAGAAATAAAGATCAGAACTGGCAGTTTCAGGTAAAGGCTACATCCGCCCCCTTTTTCCATATCGCTCGATGAACATTCGCGGGCATCTCCGTCCGACCCTGCAAAAAACATCTCCAGCTTACGGAACTGCGCCTGAATGGAGGACCCGCTGGCGGACGGCAGCATCGCCTGAGACACTGGGCTGCCCGATTTCCGATCCCCCGCTAAAAGTGAAAAAAACTCTTAGTGGGTTAAATGGAAACGACCACTAAACCCTAAAACCCTAAAACCCTAAAAGCCTAAAAGGCTACGGAACCGTACGTCTGGGGGCCGCCAAGTTTTGCAACAACCTCTTTGGCTTCCAACAAGGTTAACTGGAAACCAAACCACTAAACACTAAAAGGATCTAAAAAGCTAAGGGACCGGATGGCTGGGAGCCACCAAGGAAAGACGATCGTGTCTCAAAATCGTTGAGCCAATGGGTCCCCGTTGGAAAATCGTCTTCCAAGAGATCTCAGTCAAACTCCGGTTTTTGGTGGACAGGAGGCTACACCAACAAAACCACACACACACCCATATATGTCTTCTTCCGAGAAAAGGTTTGGCAAGGCTGGAAGAAATCGACACTCTCAGACTTTGAAAGCCGGCTGACAAGCAAACATACGTTGGAGAGCCCAACTTCTGTGCTTGGAGCCTGGATGAAGCTCGAAAACGTCTCAATTCTCAAAAGCAGATTGGATGGTGGTCCAACCACTTTCCCCAAAGAACTTGTTCCGAATGTTCTCCTGCGCACGGCGCCGAAAACCGGCCCACTTAAACAGTACCCCAAAAAGGACCCTCAATCGGCCACAAAAATGCCTTGGAACCAAAGGACCCCTCTAAAAGTTGCCCAGTTTAGTCAAAGTTGACCGGACACCCGAAATCTGTGATGCCAAAGTGGGATCCAACAAATTTCATCGCTAGAAAGTGAGTCATCAAAACCTAGAGTGGTTCACACTTTCCCTAAACCGGGCCAACACAAGTTAGAGGCCGGATATCCCGTATCTATAATGTTCCAACACCTAATCGAACACCTAACCTACGCCTAAACGGCGACACTGCGTATCCTTAACCTCACATATGCAGTCTGAATGAATCATGCGTGTCAAGATGCAAGTACTATTTGAAAGGACTTACTTTAAACGAAGGTAGATCATGGGGGAGGGGTTGCTGACCGAACGTACATATATGTGTATATGTGTATATATATATACTAGAAGAGGGCAAAGGTAGGCCCTGGGGGGGGGGGGTGACCATATATATATATATATACCTGGCCCCCCGTATGTTTTTTCCCCCCTTTCTTTTTATTTCCTGGGCTGTTCTGTCATAAGGCGTATGACCCCGAAAAAGGTCATGGACTCCCAGGACACATACACACATACTCATATTATATATATATATGTATATACACATTCATATATCATAGATGTTGGCGCCCGCCCCTTCAAAGGCTTCCACACGGGCAAAGAATTAGGATGCGCCAGTCCAAACTTGTTTCCCACTACTTGCAAATTCAAGCTGCGTAGGTAGGCTTCGACCATGGCAAGGGGACGATCACCCCAGTGACCAACCACTTACTAGCAATCACCTACTTGACGTTGGTTGAACATCCAAGTATAATCACCAGAGTAGTTACCTGGTGAAGTTGTCCAAGACTTGAAATGGACAGGTTCATGGGTGTCTGGCATATCAGCCAGCTCCAACTATAATCCTGGGTTGGTGTCAAGTTGCCAAAGGGAGACCCTCCCAACCAGGGCCTTTCTTCTCCCTCAACCCCTGAGCCGCGCGGTGGTGCCGGGGGCGGGCGTGTCTTAAGCCCACCCACCTTGCTCCGTGATGATTCTGACTTCCGGGGGTGCCAAAATTGCCACTGAACAGTGAACAGGGGGTGACTTTGATAGTAAAACCGTGGGGCCTGGGCGCTTTCCCCAAAACGGTCGTCATGCTAAGTTCCCTTTAAACCCAAAGCCGGGTACCAACTCAACAAACGTCGGCTCCGGCTGGGCGTGTCTTTTTTTCAGGGGACCCCCCAAACAAATAAATAAATATATATATATATATATACATATATATATATATGTCTCACTGGCTGAGTGGATGGCCCAAAAACAGCCCAAACTTTATATTTGCCACTAAAATGGTCTTCCCAAAAAGTTTTAAGTTCATGAACTCAGGAAGTGATATATATATATATATATGGTAGGTGTTTCTTTTGGCTTCCCCTTTAAATCCACCAAAAAGGTCCTCCAGTAGAGAGGATAGAGGAAGGGCACCCTTTTTTCTGTAGTCGATTTGAGTAGGGGAACCGAATCTCCCAACCAAAAGAGGGGTGAGAAAGTTGGCACCTAGCTGGGGGACGTAGACCAAAACCGTGGGAGGAGTTAGATCCGATCCGATTCGGTCCTCCGATGCTTTCCGAGCGGCAGAGCTCACGCTAGCGAAGGCCTCGAGGCGCCCCAGATGGCTGGCTCATCGATTTTTTTTGGTGGCTTTTCAGGTTGCAGATGCAACGGGAAACGAGTACAAAGGAATGTCTACATGTTGGGGGTTGCTCTAGATTAAAGGAAACAACCAAAGGACAAGTCTATTTTTTTTAACAATCATTTTTTTTGTTGTTGTGGGGGGGGGGGGAGAAATTTGCCCAGTTTGACGCACACTCATATTCATGGGGTTCATCCATCCGTGCTCGAAGTGGAGTTCTCCAAGCATATATCAGATTCCAACTTGTTCGAACCAAAGCTTGGACGGGTTATCCTTCCATTCCGTTTCCCTGTCAATACCAAAAAGGATGAAGCAAAGCACTCACCCCAAAGACGTAAACAACAATCCAACTCTTGGGGGTTTTGCCAAATCGCAGGAAATTCCAACTTGAACCTTCGGTGGCCACAAGGGGCCTGCACGAAAAAAGGTTCAACCATGAAGGAACTAGGAATTGCTTACAGGATCACTCCCCCTCGAAGCCTTCGTTTTAAGCCATCTCTTGAATAATCTCCTTTCGGTTCAAACCAATTTTGCCCAAAAAATGGTTCACAGCAACTGTTAAACCACAAGTTCATCCAATGTTTTACTTGAGCAAGTGTTAAACCACAAGTTCATCCATCAATGTTTTACTTGAAGGAACCTTGAACAATTGAACTCGTTCGAAGAGGTCACGATTGGATTTGCCCAATTGCTTGGTCCCGCGAGAGATTTGGACGCTCGCGATACCCAACATGCAACCACCGCATGAAGTTTGTCCGTGGCTCCTCCCAAATTGATGGGTTTCCGTTTGGCTTCCCTTACAACTCACCCAACCCCGGAAAAGACAGATCCAACATGAAGTCACTTCCTGGGATCCAACACTTCGGTCTCTTCGTGTCGTTTCCCTATGCCTTTTGAATGGGTCCAGATGGATTTTGAAGGCTTTGGACCTCAAGACCCCGAGGTTTGTCAGGAATGATTCGTTAGAATAAGGGTACCAACTTTCTTCCGTAGTCTATTGTAGTAGGGGAACCCTCCCCCAAAAAAGGGGAGAGAAGGGCACTACTGGGGGACCTAGTCAGGGAACTTCCCACAAAAATTCCACGGAAATTCGGGGAGTGCGACCATCTCAAGTCGAAACCTGGGCTTGTCCCAAACCCAAACTGCTCGTCCATTCGGTTTCTCCCCTCAAACCGCCGCACAAAAAACGGTGCCCAGAGACACCCAACAAGGCCTTGCCTACTGGTTTTCGGCGAGTGAGCCAACAACCCAAACGCGTCGTCTGAACGCCAACCCTTCAAGGGAGACAACGATTTTTGTCCGGAAACTCGGGTCCAGAGTTCCTAAACGAATTAGGGGACCACTGCATACATTGGGAAGTTTCTAAGTAGAGATCACTAGTCTGAGTGATTGCCACCACACCCCCAAACCAGCAGAATCCCAATCACTTTTTTCGACCTAGGATTAGCCCCTTACCTGAAGTGCCACCCTTGACAGCCCGGGCTTGGGTAAATCTTCCTGGTTGAGAAACCACCGCCCCACCCCCCCTCCCGCTTCCCCCCAAATCCAAGCCACCCCTCTTTGAATTTGGAAGGGAACCTCCCCCGCTTCCCTCTCATCGGTTTGGAGCTCGGTTTAGACCTTCCCAACTGAGGTTCCTTTCCCCCGAAACCACCGGGCTCTAAACACCAAGTCAACAATGGTTTCCTATGGTTTCAATTTGGTGCAGGATTTTGTCCATCCACAGTATCAGCGTCTTCTCCATGGCCCAGACCCGGGAGCCCGGGCTCCGCGGTGTGGCAAGGAAGCGGTGGAGGTCGAGGGCGTCATGCCCTCGCCAAGGGCTGGGTGTCGCCAGCTTGTCCCGGAAAGTGGGGGTCTCCGGTTGGTTTCCCTGAAGCACGACCCCAAAATGGGTAAACCCGGACTTTGGCTCAGTTCTCCCAAAGGTTACGAAGAGGTTTAAGAGTGCACAACAGACGCAAAACCCAAGCAGCCAAAGGCTAAATAAAGACCGCGGGTCAAGGTTCAATCATTTGATTGGTTTGGAACAAGTCATCCAACCAAACGAGTCAGTCTGGTGCATCCGCCACACACAACTGCGACAACCCTCTCGGAGGTTAGTCGGGTTGCTTAGACTGAGCACATCCAGGTTCACTTTGCAAATGTCTGTGCCCTCACTCCCGAATGAATTGGTCGAAAGTCCAAAGCTGGGTGAAGCAGAACTCACGAAACTTGGTGCTGTTGACCCCTCCGCAAAAAACACATGTTCACTTTTTGTGGGTCCAATGGAAAATCCGACCCGTTCCAACCAAACAGTTAATCTTCAATAATCTGTTACCACATATCAAAGGAAGGAGTGAAGAATCAGGACCGGGCCCCACAGAAATAATCGGTTCATCACCGGCCTTCGCAAGGTGGGGATTTGATTTGACCAGATGGGGGACCCCCCTTACGTCGGCGGCTTCCCTTTGGCTGCCTTCAAAACTAGCCCCCATCTGCTAACATGGAAGCTGACTGGAGCGTCCTGGAATAATACAAACCATTTTCCTTCACACGAAATCTCTGGGTGGTTTTGATCATCCCGCTCGCGCAGGAACTCAGGGAGAGAGGTTTGGTGTCTTCACGCTTCGGCTCCCGCCTCTGTGAGGCTCGGGGCAGGGCCCTGCGCCGAAAATGTTTGTGCGCTTGCTTCTTAGCGGTTGACCCCTCCGCAAAAAAGCTTTTTCGCTTTTGTAATACGGCAAACATCGAGGACACTCCAACTGTTTCCCGAAAATTTTTAAAGTCCAAAGATCCAAGCAAATTGCCATACAGCTAGACAGGGCCCATGCCTGTTTGTCCATTGGATGGATATGATGGATCCAAGAGCCAACGGAACGAGCCGCACATCTCGATGCGAGAAGATTCCCTGGTCTTTTGGGCTTTTGCTGATTCATGGATTACCTCCTCTCAGCAAGGCGATGCCTTTAGGACTTGAACCATGTTCAACAACCCCTCCCGGCCCGAAGAGCTTTGGGAAGTTCTCGGGCTTTGGGATCATGGGCGGCTTACGGGCAATCAAGTCGTCAATGTTGAGCTTTTGCCTGAAGCAACTGGGCTCTTTCCATGCTCAAGTTAGAGAAAATGAAAATGTGCCGGACAATGAGCCCCGTTTTCGCCAGAAAGGACAGCAATGCTCCTCACAGCAGCATGGAGCGAGTCCATAAGGGTGATCCAACACGTGGCCCAGCAAGAAGTTGGTCGCTTTGCAAAGTCGCCCACGGCCCCATACCAACCCTACGGCCCTAAAGCCCTACCTTCACCTCAGGTTTGGAAGCGGCTGGCAGACTCTCGTGTTTTTCTTGGGAACATTGAAGCATGACCATCACCTTTCGGTTCTCAGAATGGGGACGCCGGATCACATTTGGGGGGTGCGGGACCACACTGGCGGCTTCCCGCGGTCATATTCTTGGCCCGAAAAAGAGTAAGCCCAAAGCTCCAGCGGGCACAACAAAAAATGTTTGGCACTGAATTTTGCAAACACGCCTTACAGGGCAAGGGCAAAGGTGGACGAAATCGACTCGAAGGGCACTGGATGATTAGAAGCCTTGCAATGGACTGGTGGTTTGTTCATTTCCAAAAAGGGACATGTGAAAACCCCCCCAACCAACCCCACCCCCAAAAAAAAAACATCGGAGAGGCACCGAACGGTGCTGGGCACTTTGCCTCGCCTGGCCCGGCTTGCTCTTGGACCTGCGCTCCAGACGGCTTGCGGAGAGAACGGCGCATCTCCACATGGAACACTGTGGCCGAATTACAGGAAACTCGGATTTCATCCTGGCCTTTCCAGGAAATTTGACATACTGTGGATGGACAAAATCCTGCACCACCTGAGAAACCATGGGATATCATTTTTTGGTATTTACAGGGAAATCATCATTCAAGGGTTTCTCAGATGGTGCAGGATTTCGTCCATCAACAGTATGGGGTGCTTTTGGGGAAGGCCAATCACACATGGTCGACACCAGGGTGCAGTATTCATGGGTCCGTGTGGATGGTTGCGAAATCCATTTCGCCCACGAAATGAAAGTACGGTTCAAACCAGAACGCTTGCTACGGTATTTACGTTGGGGAATTGAATCATTCCAGGGTTTTCGTAGGTGGTGCAGGATGTCGTCCATCCACAGTATGGGCGCCATGAAACCAGTTGATCAGAATGATTTGGAGGCGGCCCCTTATAGGGGTCTCGGGCACCAACCAAGATCCGCACCAACGTAAAACACTCGGTTGCGGTTGAGGCCTCTGCAAACAGTCTTTCACTTTTTGTGGGTCCAGTACGGAAAAGTTAACGCCCAACAATCCGACCAGATCATTGGCCATAAAGGCTCGGCCAGAATGACTGTGAGAATTCAACTCACCTGCAACAAACACATCCAAGCTTTTTGATCAAGTTTTCGGAAAGACGTTCCATTTTCCAAAAAGCGTACGAGGCCCATGTAGCAAAGTGCAAGCGTTCAGGGGAGGCCTCAGGGAGGCACCGTCTGTCCAGCCTTTCAGGGGTCGCCTCTTGTACAATATTCCCTATGTTAGTTTGTCTCGTCAAACCTGAATCAACCAGCTTTCCAAGTGTTAAAAGCACCACTGCAACAGGGAACCTGCATATAAGCTCCTTTGCTGGTGAAATGAGGGTGTTGTCAACCCCATCCTTCTGCTTTTGTCTTCTGGGAATTTGGGATGTCCTCCCCACGTCGCCCCCCAAACAGTAGACTTTCAATCACGATCTCAGACAGCGCCGAGAGTTCCAAGCAGAACGCGCTCAGCTACGTGCGCCTGGGATCGGCCGCCAACACCTCGGGAGTTTTGCGGTAAACTTTCGCCAAAGATATTCAATTACAGCATGCAACATTCATTGAATCAAATAAGCATATCAACAAAACACAAACAGCAACACCATTGAAGAACCCAAATTAAAAAAAAACACACATCAACAAAACAGAAAGCAGCATACCAACAAAATACAACAGAACAGCCGAGAGCGAATCCCTCACTACCTTAGCAGCTTCTTTCGAAAAGGGTGGCTTGGAGCCCGGTGGTTTGGTGAAACGGGGTGGCTTCCCATGTAAAGAAAATACTATCTAGAAGAAGCCGAGGTTCGATTTCCCAAGCTAGCACAGGCTCACGGAGAGGGGTGGCTCAGAGCACTGATTCCAAAGTAAGCCAAGGGCTCGCAAAGCTGAGGTGAACAAATTGACGCTGTTCCCACCCGGTGAAGGTAAAACAAGTGGACAGCAGCAAAAAGCAATGGCGCTATCCTTTAAAGCTAAAGCACAAAGGGGTGAACCCATTTTGAGCAAGCCTAGGCTGCTCTTCAAAACCTGATCGGCACAAGGGTAGAATATTTGCCTGGTAAAAAAACAGAAAAACGACAACGTCATGCCTAAGTCACTCCTTTATCTCTGTCGCCATGTGTTCCCCCATGTAGCCTCTCCCCCATGGAACTTAAGCAATGCCTCAAACGGAGGCACGGCTTCTTAAAACCAAAAATACCCGTTTATCAGCTTTCTGACCTCTAAGGTTTGGCCATCTTGTCGGACACTGATCTCATTTTCCAGCTTGAAGGGGAAGTTCGGCTGTACCAAAGAGCAACCAACACAAGCTCCGTGAGTAACCCCAAGTGGGTTTAGCACCCAGGCATGGACAGATGTCAAAGCCAAACCCGTAGAACTTGCTTTCACTACGCAGGGAATGAGGGAATGATCCCTATGAACCATCCAACTTGTGGTTTCCACTAGTGGGACCCCTAGGTTCAGAAACCCACATTCCCTACTGAGCACGAGCAAATACAACAGGGCGGGTCGATTTCTCATGTCCCACCTGCGAACAACGCCCACGCAGGAACCCAGCTGCTTCGCCGAAAAAGCTGAAACCTTGTTCGCAACATAACTTAGTCTCTCTCAAGCCAGGGGATTCTCAACATTGGGCCTGGTTTTCCTTTTGTCCTCATTCAAAACACCAGCCCAACATGGGGTACCCTAACAAAAAGAAGTCACATCTATAACTTCCCAGTGTCAAGTCCCAAACACCGACGTGAGTCATGCCATGACCAAAAGTGTTTTCGGAGAAGCCTGAAACAAGTTGCCCCGAAAACATGGAGAAGTCTGGGGTCACTGGATTCCCCCTTTCGGAAACCCTTTTCGGAGAAGCCATGGTCACTGGATTCCCCCTTCAAAGTTGCAATTGACAAGTGGTCTTCCCATTGAAACGATCGCCACTCTTAGAGGTTCCAAGAAGGGACAAGGAAACAACCCTGTAGACATGTTCACTTTCAGGGACCCCTTTTCTCATTTTGCCTTCTTTTTTACCTATCATTATTTTGGTTTTCACATATGTTTTTGACTTGTTTTTGTTTCATGATTTCTTTGACGGTCTATTTGGCAGGTCCAAACTCTGGTCCAAGCACCCGCCCCGGGTTTCTTTTCTTTTTCCGAGCTCCGAGCTAAGCCCTGCTGAGTAGCTGCGCGATGCCTCCGGACGAAACATCGGGGAGCCTAGGGCCTAGGGCTTAGCCCCGGTGAAGGAATGGGCCAAGGGGAACGGGGACCTTCATGTATGAACCGCTTCTTTGATGTCGCTTTAGACATAAGGACAAGGATTATATAGAGTCATACATATATATATATATATGTGTATATGTATAAATGACAAGCATAAGAGGTCCTTAGAGCCCTTGGAGTCATAGAGTCATATATATATATATATATGACGAGCATAAGGTGTACCAGTGTACCTAGATGATGACAATCCTTAGGCAAGCAGTGGTGGTTAAAAGAAGCCCCATGGCTTATATGGCGTTTTGAGACCCAGGGTGGATGGTTCAACCAACTCAGCAGGTTAGACCCATGCTTGTAAGTGGGCTAACTGGGGTGATCGTGCCCTTATAAGCTGAACACATGTTTCCCCTCAACATATCCCCACGCTCCCAAGGGAACAATGGGCCAAAGATGTGATGCTTCATCCGATCCATGACCCCCTGAGTTTGTCTGGCGGGGGAATCCGAGCCATGGTTGAACAAACGATCCCAGGGGCTTCTGAGCGGCTCTACCAAAGTCCCAGTGCAGCACTTGTCAATAACCTGCTTTTTCTGGCTCTGCATCCCCTTTAATTATCCTTCTCCTCACTTCACAGGGGTAAGGCGCTTGTGCTTATTCTTATTTTCATTCTTCTTTTTTGGGGGGGCAATAGGGGTCGAACAACAGTTGTGCCATCGCAAACTCATGCCAGTTCACGCCCCTTCAATGGGCATCGCCTGTCCGGGACGGCGCAACCGAAGCCAAGGCCGGGCTGAAGACCAACAGGGCCCGAGACTCAAACCGAAGCCAAGACAATCAAGTGTTGCGACCGGTCAAATCAAGAAAGCCCCCTCTCATGCGGTACCTTTGCAAGAGCTTGCGGCGATCATTGCAGAAGGACGGTGTGCCGCCAGAGAGCTTTCGAGCGGCGAGGACTGGAGTTACAGGAGCACTCGCTGAATTTGGAAACGAGCAGAAGAAAAAGGGACACATCCAACCCACGACTCGCTGCTTCCAGTTACCACTACAGAAGGTAACCAGGTATTTTTACCTGTAGGTTTTACCATTCATGGTTTTTCCTGTGGTTACCTTATAGTGGCAACTGGAAGCACTGGGTATCGGTTCACCCCTTCTTGTGAGAAACTCGACATCTCTTAGTGTGTAGGCTGTCGCTTCAGACGGATCCCTGGATTCAGAACAGGTAGCAAAGCTAGTGAAAAGCGGAACACATGCATCGACTCACTTGCCCAAAAGGCCAGGAAACAAAAAGGCTCACCTTCTAGGAAACCTTGCCAAGAAATCGTCCAGGAGAAAAACAAAAGGTCAACAAGTCGATTCGCTTTGGAAGTAACTCCATGACAAAAAGGTCAAAAAGGTCAAAACGTGAGTCAATGCATCCAGCTGGACAGTGACTGAGCAGACTTTGGAAAGCTTGCGAGGACTTGAGGCTGGCGTGACAAGAAACCTTCTTGTGATGGGTATGGCGCGCTTGTGCTGCACTCGACGCAGGGTTCCTGTGAGAAGATAGGGATTTGGTCCGCAAACATGGTGGATGTCCTTATCTTCTCCTTTCTCGCTGAAAAGGATGTTGACCAGACCCAAAGGCATCTTCGCTGCACTCCCCCTTACCAAGGACACTTTCCTCTCCATTTTGGAAAGCGACACAGGCTTAAGGAAACTGCACTAGAGAAGGTGGTTGCAAAAAATGTTTTGTGGTGATTTGGTTCTAAGGTTTCCTGAACCTCCCCCCCAAAAAAAAAGAGCTCAGGTGATATCCCCAACAGCATGCGGTGCTCTTTTTAGTGCTCGCACCACCCCGCAGCCCTCGCAGAACCTCGAGGAACCCTGGTGGAGCCCTGGTGGAACCTTACCTCAGGGCCGCCCCGGACCACCCCGAAGCCTCTCTGGGCTGAGACCACCAAATCTTTCAGCTGTTGGGGAAACGCTAATATCCCTCCCCCCCCACCCAAAAAAAAGAAGGTTGCAACATCTGCAAATTGCCTGGCTCCGCTAATTTTGTGGCGTGAGCAAAAACAAGCACAACAGTTGGGGGAAAAAAGAAGAGGGAAAGTGGTGTTCCTTTTGGTTTCTCTTTAAAGCCACACAAAACGGTACCACAAACCGGTACCACCAAAAAAAGGGGCCCACCACCGCCCGAAGCCACCGAGAACCGCCCCACACATCAAGGGCCAGGCGGGCTCGGGTCCTGAAGCTCAAACGCGATCTCTCGCGATCTCTCGAGGCGCCCAGTGGCGAATCTGATCCGGCCCTGGGGGACCTACGGGGGGAAGATATTGCCCAGCTGGTGGCGAATCTGTGGATCCGGCCCTGGGGGATATATAAAGAGTACCCTGCAGGTGGAAGAACAGGGTGAAGAACGCGCAAAAGCAAACGGCATCTTTTTTTTCCTAGATGGATGCTTGTTGCAAATGTCAGGCAGAGGTTGTTTTACCTTGGTAAGGGGGACAATCAGCCCAGTTACGCCAGTAACTATGATGAAATGACTTCCATGCTCCCATAGTGCCACAGTACTCCCATGTCCGAGTATGCTTGGCTGGAATTAGGACCCCAGCAAAAAAATAAATGCCTGGTTAGTGGAAAACAAGGGAACCCCCAAAAAGATCAAAAAAGATCCAAAAAGGGGAGCTAGTTCTGGTGAAGTATGGAAGTGGCATGTGCTAGCCTCCTCTTCAGGGGTGCGTGTGTGTGGAGTGCCTGGAAGTTGCCCTCGTTCTCAGATGCCCATGCCGTTTTGGGATCTTAACGCCTCCATCAGCATTTTTCCCCCCCTGGAACAAATACAGGCATATTTCCAGTAGTCATAGATTCAACCGTTGAAACCCACCAGGGAAGATTGCAACATATTTCCACTTCCGCAAGTGGAAGAGAGCCGTGGCTTCTTGAGCCTTCCGAGCAGGCGCTTGCCCGGGCTACCGAGAAGACACGATAGTTGGGGTGGGGTGGTTGGTGGGTTGGGGGGGTTGGTGCGCTGGGGGGGTTGGTGCGCTGGGGGGGGTTCGGGGGTGTCCAGTGATTCATTCCTGCTCCCCGGGTAGAGATCTGGAAACTTGCGAAGGGCTACCTACCAAGCTGCGAAACGCCTGGGATCCACAAGGAGAGGTGGCCCTACTCACTTCCCAAGTGGACTGGCCAAGAAAAAGTCCTGGAACTTTTTATTTGCCACTAAAATGGTCTTTCCAAAAAGTTTAAAGTCCACCAACTCAGGAAGTGAGTCTATGGAAGAAGCCATCTGGTCAGTGCTGTTGGGGGAACCGTTTCAAGCCAACAAAGACACCCGTGGGTGGTTGCAAAATCCGTTCGCATCGCACTTGGCAACCATGGGAAACCATTGTTGGTGGGTATTTACAGGGGGAATCATCATTCCACAGGGTTTCTTAGGTGGTGCAGGATGTCGCCCATCCACAGTATGGAACAAACATGAACGCACCAAATGCACAAACGCATCCACTTGATTCTGGGCGAAGCAACGGAAACTGTCGCGTTTGCGACCGATTCATGCAGCACAACAAGAGAGCAAACATTCGAGATTATCGGAGTCCCCTATCTAGTACCTGGTGGAACCCTAGTGGAACCCTGGTGGAACCCTGGTGGAACCCTCGTGGAACCTTACCTCTGGGCCGCCCCGGACCACCCCGGAGCCTATCTGGGCTGAGACCCCAAAGCTTTCAGCTGTTGGGGAAAAGAGAAGAGGGAAAGTGGTTTTCCTTTTGGTTAGATATGGCCACTTCGGTCAAAAGGCAATTTACTTTCTGAATAGACTGGTCAAACAAGTAATCAAACTTTCTGTTTGCCACTAGCATGGTCCAGCCCTAAAAAGCTTTAAGTCCAGGAACGATCCGGGAGTGAGGTAATGCTCAAACCATCCTAGGGAAATATAGGGAACCCTGTTGAATCACCCAAAATCTTCCATTTGCTTAAGCCCCGAGGAAAATAATTATTTATTTTTTCAGTAGTGATAGATTCCCTCGAACAACCAACAGGGAGAAGTCAACAATATTCTTAAGCAAATGGATGAAATGGTCCTCCCCAAGGTTTGTGTTCTGTTTGACCGCACGGGCCCCTCGCAGAAACCAGGTCAGTCCTGCTCGACGCTCGGCCTGCGCGGATTAGTGCGTGAGTGCGTTGACCAATTGACCCCCGTCGGCCTTCTGGAAGCGTCCAGGTAACTCGGTGGCTTTCTGCTCCCTGCTAAGGGTTCAACTTTTAGTGGTTTAATGGAAAACCCACGAGTTGGCAAAAAGTTAAAGTCCTAACATCCAAGCAAAATGCAGCCAAGGTAAGGTGAGTCACCGTCAACACCTACTGAGGATGGACAAAATGTGCTTCGCACCACTTTAAAACAATGGTTGAAACCGTGGTTTGTGGGGTATTTGCAAGGGAATCATCAGAAACCAGGGGTTCTTAGGTGGTGCAGGATTTCGTCCATCCACAGTATGAAGTCTGCAAAGAATCAAAAGTAAGGGCTTCCTCACATATTTTAATGATTGGGACCAGGTTGGTTCATGGGAGATTGAGACAAGTTGTCTGTGGCTCACCGCTTTGGCGTCCGCGTAAACCCATGCGATTTATATCCATGTAGGTATAGTGTATTTGGGGGTACCCATCTTTTTTGGGGGTACCCCAACTTCTTTGGATTCAAGGAATGGCATGATAGCTTTTCCATACTTAAACTTCTTGAAGACTTCTTGATTATGACAAATCCGTCACGATTGTTTAACACAGCTTTTGGGCTTAATGAAGATGCACTAGTCAAAGTCTCATCCAAATCACATAATATGGGTGTCTTTTTTAGGAGACCCCCAACATTGCTGTTTTCCTCTTGGTGTTCCTTAAAGCCAACCAAAGAAGGTACTCTCAAAAAGAAACAATGACATATTCATTTATCACAGCGACTCAACACGACTCCACACAAGTCACAACGCCGGCCATTGTTCCGTCAACGGAACCAATGCGTCCAACAGTGGCACCGCGGACTATGTATGAACGGAAGGAGCCCAGAAGCCCTTCGTTTCTAGGATCGAAACCTCCTTTTTGGGGACCCCCTTTTTGGGTTCCTCTCGCCAATTTGCACGGGAGTGAGAGGTTTATCTGCTCCCATGACTGCAACCAAGTTGTCAGTATCTTGAGCACACAGCCTCAAGCCACCAGTGGAAGAGGCAAACCCATAGGTGGCCTTTTGGAAAAATAGATGGTCCTGGTAAATGGAATAAACCCCATCTAAACCAGGAATCGCCCTCAGTTTTCAAAGCAATCCAACCAAATTGGTCTATGGGCAAACCATGCTTTCGTTTCTTCCCAAGCTGAAAGCTTCTTGGGGTCGTATTTTATGCTCCGGAGTTTTTCTTTAGGCTCCGGAAAAGCGCGCAGGTTGCTGGGCTGTTGGCGAGCGGAGGTGAAAGGTCTGTTCACAAAATGGTCTGGGAGCAAAGATACATATGTGTGGGTGTCCTTTTTTAGGGAAGCCCCCGCAAAATGGATTTCGGTTTCCTTTTGGTGTTCTCGTAAAGTCACCCAAGAAGCGCACAAAGGGAGTGCCCTCAGAGAGACAGAGCCACACGGGTGCCTTTCGTTTGGTAAAGGTTTCGCCAATAAAGAAGCCACCATGAAATGGAGGTCCGATTCCCAAAAACGATGAGGGGCGATTCATGGCAGTGCGCGGGCTATGGCTCAGGACGTCCAAGCTCTTTTGTTTTTGGGAAACATCTGCTTTTTGAGGTCCGAAAGCTTCCAACGGAGGTCGGGTTTGGCCCTTCAATTGAGGCTTGCTGTTGCAAGTGAGGTTTTCAAAAGGAGAAAACAACATGCTCACAAGATCCCCTCAGTTGCGGTTTAGGGACCCGGAAATAAAGAGGTGATCACCTTCTGGATCCACGACAAACATGAGAACCCTACAAGCGACAACTAAACGGTGAACAGGTTGGCTTTGAAGAACTGAGTATAAGGTTTACTAAGGTTCCTCAGCGATCCTTGGCTAGGTTCTCCAGTAGAGAGGTTAGAATAAGTTGGGTCCCCACTTTTTTCTGTAGTCTAATTTGGAAGGGGAACCCTTCCAACCAAAAAAGAAACGGGTGAGAAGGGCACTACTGGGCGACCTAGGAAACCTAATTGAAACCCCAAAAAGGCAAGAAGTTGCAAACGCTGAGTCTGAGTCTGGCAATGTGAAATGAGAAAGTTTGCACCAACTTTTCTCTGCAGTCTAATTTAGTAGGGGAACCCTCCCCCCAAATATATATATATATATATATATATATATATATATATATATATATATAAAATAATATGTAGGTAAAAGAGCACTACTGGGGGACCTAGTTGGTAACCCAACCAAAAAAGGGGTGAGAAAGTTGGCACCGAAAAAGCTGGGGGACCCCTCGTCGAACCTCCGCGGCGCGGGCCTTGGCTCGCGCACCTGCGCGGTGCAAAAAAACGCAGCACCGGACTCAGAAGCCCTGGTTTCTGATTCGATTCCCAATGGCAAATACCAAATGTTTTCAACCATGGTTTTTTTAAAGAGGTGCGATTTCTGGATTTCGCCGCCATCCACAGTATGTCCTTCAAACCCAGTCTTGAAAGTATGGGCTTGCTTCCTTGAAATGCTTGGTGGGCTTCGTTTCCCATTGAATATCGGTGGGCAAACTCAATCAACTGACGTAACGACTCACAAGATTCCCCCTCAAACCCCAAACCAAGACAATGAATCAAGTGTTGCGACTGGTGAAATCAAGAAAGCCCCCTCTCATGCGGTATCCGTGCAAAAGCTTGCATAGGCAATCATTTCAAAAGCAGGCGTAGACGTCCGAAAATCATTCCCTTTTCATGGCGACCTGGTGTTGCTCTCGGCTTAAGGTGAACACGCTTCCAGTTCTGCAGAATTCGCCCTCCGAATCCGCGAATCCGCGCATCCGCGCATCCGCGGGCTCGGGATTCGGGGCAGCGAAGCCTTGTGATTGAATATGGGGCGAATTCAACGAATAAGATTCAATTCGGAATTGATTGAATTCATTCCATTCTTCGGACCAGCGAATTCAATACCACCGACTCACAAGATTCCCGAAGTCGGGCATGGTGAATGAACGGCTCTCTCAATTCCTCAGGTCCAATGTCAAACCGAAGTAAAGCACTCATGGCACGGAAGGCGGGCTTCTCCATTTTTTTGGAGGGTTCCTTTTTTGTTTGTGCTTTTTTTGGGTCGCAAGCAGAAACCGCTGTTTTTGTTTGGGGCGGGGATTTTTAGGGCGTGTCTTTTTTTGGAGGGTTCCTTTTTTTATTTGGGGGGGGGGGGGGGTTAGGGCTTGTCTTTTCTTGGAGGGTTGGATATTTTTTGGGTGGGGGTCGTAAGCAGAAACCGCCAAGCAGACGCCTTTCTGGGATCTAAGACAGACACTGGAGGTTGGGCTTGGAAGCCGCGAACGGGTGCCGTGCTTTTGTTTGATCTCAAAATTCTAGGGCTACCTTCCCCATTCTTTCCAGGCATCCTTCTTTCTAGAAAACCTCTAGACACCCGGGGAAAATAGCTGGTTTGTGAAAAGAACGATGGTTGAAAAGACTGGGGAATCAACCTCTAGAAAAATGAACGCCCAAAGATAAACGTCTGGGATGTGGGAATTCAACAAAAACAGAGTGGAATTGTTTCACACGAATGACTCACCCCGAAAGAAAACGGAATCAACACACAGCTTGTCTTCTGAGATATGGATGCCCGAATTTATTTTGGTTTCCTTTACAGCCCTTTAACAGGGTACCGAATCAAACACAACAGCCGGAAAAGTACTTGGCTGCTGTTGACCCCTCTTCAAAACAGGTTAACCGTTTGTGGGAATGTTAAGTTCCACTGTTTCCCAAGAAGTTAAAGTCCAAAGATCCAAGCAATAGCCACACAGATTGAGAGGTTCACCAAGCCTGGGGCGTTTTTCAATGGGTCCTGAACCCCGTGGACTGTGGCGACAGCATGTGGCGGCAAACAACCCGTCTGATTTTAATTGAACTCACCTGGATCCTACTGGGTACCCCGTGTCTGCATTGGCGCTACTCGTGATCCCCCTACACCAAATACCCGTCTTTTCCTAGAGGAATTTTCCATAGAAGCCAGTTTTTCCAAGCATGTTCTAAACAAAAGATATTTGGAGTAGGGGGTAACTTAGCCCGATTTCAGGAATCTCTAAGTAGATATATGTCAAAGATACGTGCATACACACACACACACGCCGACTGGTGGCTGTCCGTTTGGTTTCTCATTCACCCCCCCAGCCCCTCCCCTCCTCCTGTTGTTCAGTAGAACAAGGGAACTTTTGTTTTTTTCTCCGGTGCCGCCGTTTTACGTGGAGACGCTACCAAAGCACAAGGGACAAAATCATTGGGTGCCGCAACTGGGAGCATGAGAAGGTACCTTTCGCCACCCATCCAAGCGGCGAAGGTGTGGCCTTCATTTCATCTAAATTCCGAGCTGGCGGGTTTCGCTCTCATGCAACCTGATTGAGCCGTTTCTATAGGTTCTGGCAATGGTGATTGTAGTGTTTGCCATGATGGTGGTACTGACGGAGAATCTCCTGCTGACTTGGTTGGGGTTTCATCCATCTCAACTGGTGCAGTTTGGGAGACCAATGTTTTTCGAGGGTTACCAGGGTGGATTCTAGGTGGGAGGGTGCAGCCGTATGGAAACCCATTGCCTCAAGGGAAACCAACAGGAAAACCACCCACTCTTCGGGTCCCTAACAAAAAGAAAGAAGAGCACCCACTTTCTCACTTCCTGCGTGGATGGGCCCAAAAGCAAGTCCAAAACATTCTTTTTTACCACTAGATTGGTCCAGCCTCAAAAAGTGACTAAAGTCCGAAACGGAACTCAGGCAGTGAACTCACTGTTCATAGGAACCGCTTGGGATGCTTCGGTCGCCTCGTGCTGAACTCCCGCCGCCCAGTCGCCCCTGGTCGGGACCGAGGCACTTAAGCAGTGGATTGGCCAAAAGGTCGTTGAACAGCAATTTTGTTTGCTTGGCTTGAAACAAAAATCAGGATTGCCCCAAAAATCCGAGGGCCGGAAATAACAACCACCGGAAGAGAAGGGGACTTCCGAAGCAGTGGGACCACCGCTTTGTTTGTTTGGTTTGAAACACCAAAATGATTCATCCAGCCTTTCAAAGTGACTGAAGTCCAACTCACGGAGTGGGTTGGGAGCTTCTCAAAGGAAGCTGGGGAACGTCGCCCAAATGGCCGCGTTGCGTCCCTTGAGAGGGGCACCTGGAACCAAACATCGACTCAAAACCTTGGTTGCTGTGGACCCCTCTGCACAAAAGCTAAACTTCTTGTGGGTCTAAATGGAAAATCCAAACTGTTTCCAAAAAAGCTTCCTACCGTGAACGGCACACCAAACACGCTTACAAAATTCCCCTGGTGAATTGGCCCTCCAACGGCCAAGAGCGGCGCTGAAAGGTGGACAGCGCTTCAATTGGCCATGGAAACTCCTAAGATCTCCCAACTCTGATGCTTCCACCATCACTTACCGTTGAGCAGAGTCATCCTTCAAATTTATATAGGAGTGTTTCCTGGACGTGTTTCCTAGGGGTTCTGTCGCCTGAACCCCCGGAGCCAAACAATGCATCCCACTCCTGAGCCCATTTACTCCGTTCACCACCCACACATGTTTCAGGTGATTCCAGTGCTTCCAGGCCAGCCACTACTAGGTCCTCCAGTGGAGAGGTTAGAATATGGGCACCAACTTTTTTCAGGACCATTTTTTCTTGTTCGCCTATTTTAGTAGGGGAACCTTTCCGAAAAAAGGGTGAGAGAGGGCACTACTGGGGAACCTTGACTATAGTAGGCAAGGGGAAACCATGATGTCAAACCTACAGATAGGGAAGCCTTTCTGGATCGCCAGTTGCAGTGTTTTTCCATGAACTTTACCCCCAAAACCAGCAACAGTGACTGAAGAAAAACAGCAACTTGGCTATCTACGCTGGTTCTACTATGGTGGTAACTGGAAGCACTGGGTTTGGGTCCATGACTAAACATGCGGCAAATCAGGGAAACCAAAGGTTTGAAGGTCGATTTGCTTTGGTTGCAAGTGAGTGTAGTGACAGAACATCACAAACCGATTCCCTCTAAATGCTGATCGTGAAAGCAGGCCCACTTTCAGAACCCGAGCCATGTATAGCCCACATTCAGGGGCACAATTTAATGGGAAACCAACGTTTTGTGACCGAAAATTACTCCACGACTCCCTCTAAATCAGGCCCGCTTCTACAACCCCAGCCATGTCTGGCCCAAAAGAAACCGACAGGAAGGGGGTGTCTTAAAATAGGGGAGACCCCGAAATGGTCCTTTCAACTATCCCAAAAAGGCACCCTAAAGACAAACCCTAAATTCTGACCGGTTCCAGCTGCTTCCCCCTAGTTGGTGGTTTGGATTCCGCCCCTTGCGCCACCGCCCCAGAAAGGGACTCCATAACTTTCTAACCCTTGTTGTGGTACCAAAAAACCTTGCTTTCTGCAGCTACTCAAAATGAACAGAACCAAATAACCAAAAAGCCCAAAAACAACTCCTGGTACAAGATGGGCGGGTTGAGAAACGGGTTCCTTGGGGTTTTGTAGGGTTTCTTTGGGTTTTGTAGGGTTTTGTCGGGGTTTGTAGGGCTTTTTAGGGGTTTAGGGCGTTAGGGGTTTCACGGGTTCCTGAGACAAGCCTTTCTTTGGACCCACCCCAAACACCTCCAACGCACCTCCCCTGACGCGCCTCGGGACCTCGGGGCTCAGCTCGGAAGGCCCCAGCACCTCGAGCTTTCCACGTCGGACGTGCCGAAACTTCGACCGGGGCCCTGCAAGAAGTTTGCTGGTTGAAAGGAAACTAGTCCACTGAAGAGCTTAGAATAAGTTCTATTTTAGTAGGGGAAGCCTCCCCCAAAAAGAAAGGGTTGAAAGGAACCATGAAGGGAGGACTAAGAATACGCAAACGAGTCGTGTGTACTTCTTTGAAGTCGTGGGTATGACGAACTAGTCAGTGGCAACCGTTTCCTGCGGCTCGTGGCCATGGTTCCGCAATAGGAATCCTTACTAGGTCCTCCAGTGGAGAGGTTAGAATAAGCGTCCCTACTTTTCTCGGTAGTCTATTTTAGTAGGGGGACCCTCCCCCAAAAAAGGAGAGAGAAGGGCACTATTGGGCGACCTAGGAAACGTAAACGAAACCCCAAGACAGCAAGAAGTTGAAAACGGCCAGCTGAGTCCGGCAATGTGAAATGAGAGGGTCTGCAAGAGTATTTATTTGTTTTGCTCCCCGTATATGGGTCGCCGCGAGCCGCGAACGAGTGTGCAAATGAAGCTTGTCGGCAATGATGGTTGAAAAGACAACGGAAGGAAACAAACACACACAGGGGGAACCACCCAAGAACCCTTTGGAGTTGACTTGGCCAAACATAGACAGGGACCCTGCAAAAAGAAAGAAAACATGAAGGCACCCCCAAGAAGGCAACAAGTTGACACAGTCAGCTAAGTCTGGCAATGTTAAATAATGGGGTCCGCAAAAGATCACAACACCTGACACGAAAATTGCGTGTGGCTCAAACTGCTCATCTGCTGTACTGCCCAAGAACCCTTTGGGGTTAAGTGGGAAGATCCGGAACATGTGTGGCAAAAAGGGATTTGGACCCCTACCAACACATGGTGGTTTTCCTGTTGGCCCCTTTTGAAACAACCAAACGTGTCTCCCTTTGTAATTCAACAAGAAGCAAGTGACACCTCGGGGCAAAGGTGCGACGACCTCAAGTCTTGACTGTCCGCGCAATCCGAGATGTGCCCTATCTGGCCTGCTAAGCTGTGGCTTGCAAAGCACATCTGTGGGATCTTTCCAAAACTAGGTCCCCCAGTGGAGAGGTTAGAATAAGAGCACCCTTTTTTCTGTAGTCCATTTTAGTCGGGGAACCCTCCCCTAAAAAAGAAACGGTGAGAAAGGGCACCTAGTTGGGGGCCTAGAAAAGGAGAGATCGATGTCTGGCTTGTTGGCAGCCATGATCGGCGCCGTGTAAGAGCACCTGCGGTCCCTACTCACTCCAACGCCGTAGCCCAACATTGCAAGAGGGGCATCCGCGAACTTGTCACAAGCTGTTCAAGAACACCAGTCTGCTCCTTGATGTCGAAACGGCAGGTGTCCTCGAAGAGAACATGTAAATGGGCTTGCTGCTCTGCTTGCGACATCAAGGCAGGCCACCTCGACATCCAGGAAAGGCGTTGCAACTGAGCAATGCCCAACACCGATTGACTTTTGGCTCTTCCGAGATTGTAACAGTTGATCTTGGTTGCTGTTGACCCTCTGCAAAAAGTTCAATCTTTTGTGGGTCCAACACGGACAAAGCCATTAAAAGCTTCAACCAAGTTGTTAAAGTCCGAAGATCCGCTACCAAATAGCCATAAAGTGACATAGCCCTCGCTAAAAGTGCAACTTTTAGCGGGATGGCTGAGCCACCCAGAGGTAGGTCAGGCGTATTCCCCACATCAACCACCATTTGGGGTGAATTCGGTCGTGTGAGGTCGTTATACTTCACCCACTGTTCCATGGAGCTTCAGAGGACCAAGCTTCCGGCCGTGTCGGTCTGTGTGGCCACTGTCGAGCTCGGCCTGAGGCTCAAGTCTTCGACTTCCGTTTCGCCGCGTCTCGGGCGCGGTTTTTGGAGGTCGGATCCCCCATGCCGACTTTTGCTTGGTTTTCAAAGGACACCAGCCAACCGTTTTGGGGTCCGCCATTTTTCTAGGGGTTGATTCCGTTTCCATTCTTTTCAACCTTCCTTTTCAAAAACCGTGCGCTGTTTGCCCAGGGTTTTGGTGGCTTTCTAGAAAAAAAGATGCCCGGAAAGAATGGGGAAGCTACCCTTAGAAAAATGGCATCGGTTTTCCTTTTGGGCTTGCCTTTAGAACCAGAACCAGAACGGGGAACCTTAAAAACAGAGGCCATATTTCATCATTTGTCCCCTATGGCCCTTTTGACCCAGTGCCCACCAAACACTACTTGCTTTGGCAAACTAGCGTATCTTTCTTTCTTCAGCTTGGCCGCTTGGAATGGAAGATTGCAGATCCAACTACTCATCATCCTCGCTGGGAAATCTCTGCACGAGTCAAATCCTTTCGCCAATGGATTCATTTCAACCAAATAGGGAGTTGGATGTCCCCCCCTCCCCCGACACATGGTGGTGTTGCTTTTGGCTTCCCTTCAAACCCAGGTGAAAAAGGGTAATTACCCTCAACGGACACAGCCATGCTGAAGCCATGTAACTCCAAGCGTGCACTCTCTCACTTAGAGGGCATGGCGCCTTGACTCAAGCCGCATATCAACTTCAATGCCACCATAGGTGGTTCCAAGGATCATGGAAGTGGACAGGGTCTTGCCTAAAGGTAAGTCGTCACAAAAACCTTCCTGTCAGCTTCCGTGAGAGGGACGACATCTCCCTGAAGAGCAGCCCCTCCAAAACAAAAACTAAGAGAGAAACAGCAACCAATACTTTTATTATTTTATTATTTCGACACACACAAATGGTCCTGATTCTGCACGCCCTTTCAGCTCGGCCACCTTTCGATCGCCCCAACACCTCGAGCCCCCTAACCCCCTTACTGCGAACTTCATATATTTCCACCCGAACATGAAGTCAAACAAGAGAGGCCCCCTAAGTGCACACAGATTCTAGCACCCAATCATGACGTCAATACCATGAACCCTGTTTCCAATGGTGGCACAATGGAACGGGTGTGTCTCAAAATAGGGAACCCGTTTGTGGATGGATTTAAAAGGAAACCAAAAGGAAACGAGGGGTCCCTAATTTGAGATTCACCTGAATGCTTTCTCCTGCCACCAAAAATCTATTCGCGCCTCTGCCCGCCCTCCACCCTCTCCCTCCGCGCGCTTTGGCAGGTTCGGCTGGCTGCTCAGCTGTGCTGGCGCCTGAAAATCGCTGTGTGGCGCCCGTTGGACCTGTCCCTCACCTTTTCGTCCGTTGGCACCCTTGAAATCCCCGATTTTGTGGGGAGGGTTCCCAATTTAACCCTACTCTGCGAAACAGACAGTTTTATGCCCTTCCTGTCAAGGCATCCTTCATCCCCAATTTTCCCTTGGCACCATTCAAGTGCCTGATTTTGTGCTGGCTGAAGGATTCTCTGGCTCGTCCAAAGTCACGACATCTGCAAGCCCTGCTTTCACCTTGTCGGGCATTTTGCCAGCCAGTAACTTTCCCAGGGTTTGTAGGCCGGCCACGTATTGCAAACATGTCAGCTGCGCTACGCACATGTGCGTTTGACGTGGACAAGCATAGCTTGGTGTTGAAGTTTCCTCCCTGAACCCCTTTTCGTCAGCGACAGAATACCCTCTCACAAGCCGCGGAACTGTACAAACCCTTTTTGGAGGGCGCCGGTGCACTTCCGTTTTGGTTGGTGGAAGGGTGACTTCCTACAGATTCGCCCTTACAAACTAAAATAATGGCTTAAACATATTGCGAGGGCTTTCCAAATAACACCAGTCCTTGAGTCTGCAAAACCAATGCCTTATTCACTGCGTGACCTCCAGGGCCACCTTTTTGTTGACCAAACAATAGAACAACAAAAGCTGCTTCCTGCTTTCCAGGGCTCCCCGTGTGTTCTTCCCCAAACTTGGTGCTTTTGGTGTAGCCAACCACAAATGGTTGACAGGCCGCATATGGGAGATTGGGGGTTCATGCGAACAAAATCCATTTCGCACCACGAAATGAAACCATGAAACACCGTTGCTTGTTGGTATTTACAGGAGATTCATCATTGCAGGGCTTCTTAGGTGGTGCGAAATGGTTTTTGTTCCTCCGCAATATCAATGGGTCATGCAATTCTGTTTGCTTCGCTTCTTCTTCATCTTTCTAGGGGTTGATTCCGTTTCCATTCTTTTCCACCCTCGTTCTTTTCAAAAACCCCAGCGCTCTTTTCCCTGGCATTCCGGAGGTTTTCTAGAAAGATTCGGATCCCTGGGTTCAGAATGGACATGGAAGCTACCCCTATCTTTGGATTTGCGGGTCCCGGTTGGCCCCAAGAAAGGGAAAAACCTCCTCGCCTTGGCCTTGGCAAAGACAAGTTGAGGTGATCGGAACACGGCTCCAAACATCCCCCCCTCCCTGGGTGTTTTTGGTGAGTTTCTTGGGCTGCAAAAAAGGAATCGGTCCACTCTGGGGGTCCAGGCACCCAACTTGGGTGTTCAACCTTAGTAAGTGGCTTCTAACCATAGCTACAAGTCAGCCAACCCCCGTTTCCCTAGTAATAACCACGGTTCTAACCTACCAAGTTGATTGAACACCCAACGATTCACTTGTGGGTGTGCGAGGTTTTTGTGAGTTCCCCTTCCAGTGGTTTAAAAAGGAAATCCAAAGGGCCAACCACATGTTTTTCTCCGGATGTCCCCCCAAAAAGGATGTGTTTTTCGTTTCCGGACGTTCCCCCCCAAAAAAGGAGACATCCCCTTGTTTTCTTGAGGCGCTGCGCGGCAAAACACACACCCGACAAAAACAAACCACCCCCGCCCCCCGCCCCCCGCAAAAAAAAAAAAAAAAAACACCAAAACGCCGGCTCCGCGCCTGCGGCCAAAGCCTTGGGGTTCGGATTGCGGCTGCCGGAGCGGAAATCCGCGACAGTGACTCCACTGGTCTGAAAAGAACCTGGAGTCTTCCTGTTGGTAGATTTTTTATATTTTAATATTTGATTTGCGCTGATAAATCCCAATTTGTTTTGACTCAATGGACCTTTAAATAAAAATGGGTCAATGACCCGGCCCATTCTTTTGGGAGTCATGACCAACCGTTTTTGAAGGGTCAGAAGGAGACTCCAGGCAGATCCTAGTTGTCACAGGACGCAGAGAATTCGTAGAACTTCCTTGCCAAAACCGAGGTTAAAACGTAGCTTGGCAGCCGACCAATGGATATATATATATATGTATATATATATTATCCTTGCTCCAAAAAAAACACCCTTGGTTGGCGCGGCCCTCCGATTCATTTGAGGTTAACGTGTACATGACTCATGACCATTTCACCTAGGGACCACATAAACACCCAGAACACAAATTGGAAGCCTAGGCGTTCATCACCAGTGCCATGGTCAAACCTCGTCTGGTTATGGTCATGGGTTTGTCGGGAGCGTTTACCTGGGATCCTCTAACCAGTCCCCTCCCACCAATTCACATGCAACCAGGGGGTCCCTTTAAAAGGAACATGGTCTTCCAGGACCCCCCCCTGTCAGGTTCCATGTCAACTGAGGCTAAAGAGGTTGATGGGCTAGCAACCCCAAGCAAAAGGGAGTTTTGACCATGGCGCACATGGGCCACTCTTCGAGGACTCTGATCTCGGGATTTTGTTGCACCAGTCGCTGGGTGGTTGCCCCATTGAGGGTTCATCCATCCCATCTGGGAGCAGGACTGCGTGCATCCACAGTATCAGATATAAGGGGACAACTAATCCTGACAGATCCTGGTTGCTCGTATAGTAATCAGCTTCTTTTGGTCTCTGCATCGGGTGGTTCCTTCCGACAACACCAGGTAGATGGATCTGGGAATCACACAACATGATCTGAAACTTGGCTTGGCAGCCCATTCACACTTTGACAGTTTGTCCGGGTTCTTGTGCCCGAGAAGCATCAAACGGGACCTCACAAAGGCCCAACACCCAAAACCGAAATCCATGGGATCGAACATTTCAATGAAGGGTCCGACATCTGGGGTCTCTACAACCATCTGGTGGCCCCTCAACTAAGAAGAAAGATGGTTTGGCCCCCCATGCACCAGCAAGGGAAACCCAAAGACCCCATCGATTCGCTTTGCAAGTGGGACTAGGAAGCCCACCGTTTCTATGTGGGAAAAGTCGTCTTTGCAGGAATTTGTTCTTTCTGAACTTCCTCTCAGGGTAAGCTAACATGAAGCCGTACAGAAGAGCCCAACTGGGCAGTCCAGTTTGGCCCCTTTAGAAGCAAGACCCCTGGCTTGTGTTGGCTTGGGGGCGGTGAACGTTGCTTGCTGGGTTTGGGCCTTGGTCTCCTCCCAAATGAACCATAGGCTTTACATTTACCCACGGGCACGTTGCCAGTGCACTGTGTTCGGGGGCAGCGTGCAACATGGGCTAAACAAACCCACCCAAAGGTTCAAAGGGATGACCGCCATCTCTGGGAGTGCCAATCCGGAAAAAACACACGCACACACACACACAGTCACACACACACACACACACACACACACACACACACACACACACACACACACACACACACACACACACACACACACACACACACACACACACACACACACACACACACACACACACACACACACACACACACACACACACACACACACACACACACACACACACACACACACACACACACACACACACACACACACACACACACACACACACACACACACACACACACACACACACACACACACACACACACACACACACACACACACACACACACACACACACACACACACACACACACACACACACACACACACACACACACACACACACACACACACACACACACACACACACACACACACACACACACACACACACACACACACACACACACACACACACACACACACACACACACACACACACACACACACACACACACACACACACACACACACACACACACACACACACACACACACACACACACACACACACACACACACACACACACACACACACACACACACACACACACACACACACACACACACACACACACACACACACACACACACACACACACACACACACACACACACACACACACACACACACACACACACACACACACACACACACACACACACACACACACACACACACACACACACACACACACACACACACACACACACACACACACACACACACACACACACACACACACACACACACACACACACACACACACACACACACACACACACACACACACACACACACACACACACACACACACACACACACACACACACACACACACACACACACACACACACACACACACGACACACGACACACGACACACGACACACGACACACGTGACACACGTGACACACGTGACACACGTGACACACGTGACACACGAACACCAATAAAATGGTGCTTCCCCTTTCACAATCCACTAAGGGTATTCTCGCAAAGAAGGCCAGACCCAAATGAAACATACCCCCTACACCCACATTTACCCTCGACAACTTTAAGCAAAACCCTGAACACCAATAGCCATAAATTTACTCTGGTTTTCAATCAATACGCTAAAAACAGAGGTATTTGGAGTGGAACCACGGAAAAAGGCGATTTTCTCGTCTGAGGGGCTCCGGGGACGTCTGCTGCGCCGTCTCCTGCGAAGCCCGCAAAAACAGAAAAACGATTCGTGCCAACAACAAAGGTGGGGTTGAGTGGGGGTTGAGGGGTGTTTAAACAATTTGAGAATCCTCAAAACACCTGGGCCAGAGCCAACTTTTTGCTTGGAAACAGCCAAACGAGAAGGCCAGGCCTTTGTGAATGTCTTGGGTTCCAAGTCTGCAGAAATGCAGTACCCTGAGTTCAACTCAGGCTCCCTCTTTCCACTTGAGGTATGAAACATCGTCTGGGCCCAGAAGAACCAAAAAGGCTGCGAAGGCACCACATCTCTGGTTGGGACTCTCCCTAGCCTTCATCTACCCACGATTTGAGCAAGTGGCTCACCGGGATTCCCGGTCCCCTTTCGAAGTCCAGAAATGCAACCAGCGGCCTTAGCGCAGAATGGGCTGCCCTGGTAAATCGAAAGTTGGACAACCTGTGGTCTCTTGCTGGCCTGATTTTGACCCACACCCATATGACAGTTGGAACAGTCACACCCGGACTGCAAAACAAAAACAGGCATTGATCAGCATGTATGACGTTCCATGGCCAAATCTCCTTGTAAGGGCCAGGATCATGACTTGATTCACAGGATGTTTGGCTCCTCCGGATTGACGCCTCCGTTGGTTAAGTTGCCAGTTTTGGTACACATATTTGACACGCGTTTTACTCATCTGTTAAAAACCTGAGCAGCGCAAACAAAAACACATTGGATTTTTGGTTCTACCAATATCGATGCGAGCGGCTGGTGTAAGTCTCACTATGAACTCCATGATGCCGACCAAAAGACCGAAGCACTTACTAAAACAGCCACTGGACAGCGCATTCTTGGGCGCTGCTCATCTCACCTTGGGGCAGGTTGTATTTTGCCCATGTAGCCACAAAAAACGGCGGATATGAAGACGGAATATGTTGAGATGTCCTTGCTACATGGGGCAGAAACACCCTCCTTCTGTGCTACATTTGCCAGGGGATGCCTAAGCAATCAAACCTTTTGACCAGGCAAGCAACGGACAGCATTGCGAATGCTTCCCAGCAGGACATGCTGGACAATTTGGTGCATGAAGGATTCTGCACATTTTACTACAATTCCAAATGCTGAATTAAGGGATCCGCAAGTAAAGGACCTTATCATGTTGAGCTCGTTATACCCCCATGTGTCCTCCCCAAACCAACTGAAAGCGACCAATCATATCGTCAGTGACTCGCAAAGTACTCGACTACACACGGAGCTTGGAAATCTCGACGCTAGCTCACCCGGTTTTGGTGTATTCTGGCCTTCCCCAAGGCTTTGCTTGGGGTGGCTTGCTGGGTCGTATGGCAATATATTGGCGCTATGTCCACTCCGTGCCTCAGGAGCGCTCTACCTGAACCAAATAGAAAACACGCACCTTGGTTGCTGCTGACCCCTCTTCTTCATTTTTTGTGGGTCCAAGACGGAAATCCACAAAGTTTCAACCAACAAGTTAAAGTAACCAACGATCCGTTACCAAATAGCAACACACACACACACACCCTCCCTCCTTTCTTGTTCGTGTCCTTTCCAAGTCCTTCCCAGCGAGGCCTTTCAACCACTTCTTAGCTTTCCATATTTTGAGGGATGCCCTCGAACATCGCTAGATGGCAAAAGCGGTTAAATCATCTGCCAGGTGTGGACAACTTGATTTTGCAAATGAGCCACGGTCAAAACGTGCAGTTCCCAAAGTACATGGTCGGACACTGAGTCCACGCCCCTCCCAAATGGACAATCTACCATTCATTCGAACGACAATCGCGATGGGTGTTTGCCCACATAGCTTCCAAAGCTCCCCCCCCGGGTGTGGTTTGGAGTTAGTACCCTCCATTTTTGGCCGATACAAGGAACACAAATCAGGAGCCACCAGCAATATGGGTAGGTACCCCGTGGCTTTTAAAGAGACACCAAAAGCGAAACGTTGTACTTCCGTCTTCTGGATATGGGTGTGTCGGTGTTTTTGAGGGTTCCACTTTTTCCCCCCGTTTTTGACATGAAACCAGGAATAACCAACCCCATTTGGAGTGGTCCCCTTTAAGAAAAAACGAGCCACCCACACATTCAGCTTCCACCCAGAGTCCTTCGGCATCAGGAAGATGCTTTTGGAGGCCTCGGAGCGGCGTAGTTCCCTTGAACACTGGCGTTGGGTTTTTCGTTGGTGTCAAAAGCTAGTCCTCCAGTAGAGAGGTTTCCAAAAAGTCAAAGAGGTTTTCCAGGAATCATCCAAGCTAGGTTCTGCAGTAGAGAGGTCAGAATAAGGGTACCAACTTTTTTCTTGTTTGTCTATTTGAGTAATTAGCGGAACCCTCCTCCACAAAACGGTGAGAAAGGGCACTACTGGGGGACCTAGAAAGGGTACCGACTCAAACACGACACACCCAGAGGGGGTTGAGAAAAACCCGTGGATGGTCGAAATCGCAATCCATACAACGCACCACCGAACTCAGAAACCCTGGTTTCTGAGTTGATTCCCCTGTAAATACCGACGAGCACCGTGTTTTTCATGGTGTCAAAGTGGTGCGAACGGATGTTGTCTGGACACTGCTCCATCGAAGACTGTGAACATTCTCCTCCATTTGCTTAAGTCCCTGGGAAAAATAAAAATAGTTCCAGTAGTGATAGATTTCCTTTAAAACCAACAGGGGGAAAAAGAACTATTCTTAACCAAATGGAAGCTCTGCAGCATTTGCCCGCTCGGCATCTCCTTTTTCGCGCTCACAGGTGCCGCTCCACTTCCGCGTCCAGGGCATCCTCGTCTACGGGCGAGTACCAGCCTCGGTGACACAGTTGGAACCCGCGACACGAACGGACAAAAAAGAACTGGAACTCTTTGGGCCTGGACTATTTGTAGCAAGGAGCTCACACAAAACAAGCAAATTGAAGAGTTTCTCAAATTGAGTTTCTTCTATTTGCTTAATTAAGCCCTCTGGAAAAAAAGAAACATTGTTTTTTTTTTTTTTCCCCCCGGAAGTGGTAGATTCCCTTTGAAACCAACAAGGGCCAATAACAAATATTCTTAAGCAGATGGAAGGTCTCTCGTCCAGGTCAGTGTCCTCTTGGTTTCCCTGTGCCATCCAAGGCATTCCAATTTGCGGTCTGCCCGGTCTGACCCCGCTGACTTCACTGAACAAGTCTCACGCTCTTGTTGCACTTCAATTCTATCTGCTTCTTTCTGGCCCAACACGTCCACGTGAATGCTGCAGGCGATGATGAAGATTCCAGCCAAGCAAAAGCTCAAGGCTTGCCAACGGGCAAGCGAATTTGAGAGCTCAAACGCAATTGGTTTTAGTTGGTGCGTCCTTTGCACCCACCCACCAAGCCAGCCGGCCAACCCACCTCAGGTGTAAGGGGATCCGAATTTTCACCCCGAACTGCAACCCCAGGACGCCCAGGAACTCTGTGTGGTGTTGGGGCGAACCCATCATTTCGGGGGCCCAACTATGACATTTAAACAGGAGCCACCTCAAAAGTGCTTGGTAGACATGAATCCCCAGCTAGATGAAGTCAACAAAGGGTCCCGAATTACATCCATTCGTTTCTGCAGGGTTTTTGAGGATACCCGGCTTCAGGTTGCTTGAAAGGGACACTGCGCGTTCCACCTATTTTGACCCACGCTGTGTGAACCCCATTTCGATCACCCCTGTTGTTTGTTGCTTTTTGTTTAGGGGGGGTTCCCCTCTCAGTCGGTATCTTCATTGGAAGTGTCTTTTGTTGAGTGTAGCGCATTTGGTTCGTTTCAAAGGAACACCCGACAGGAAAGCCACTGAAGTTCGTGAAGTTTGGTTTTCATCTTGATCCGGCGGATTGGGTATCTCCAAACAACGGGAACCCCAAATCGATGACCTGCAGGGGTATATGACCAAAATGATGAACCCTTGCCTCCTTTTTTTGTGGGGGGGGGAATCGGCATCTGCGCAGTGAGCGGCCGGGCCCTTGGGCCCTTGACGCCCAGACGCTGGGAAAGGGCGGGGAGAGGCGGTAGTTCAGCAGCAGCTCCTCCGCTTCCACTTCGCGCAGTGCGAAGAAGGCGAGGCCCAGGTGCGGCCACGCCGGGAAGGTGGCCTCGGTGACGCGGGGGGTCTAAAGCAACGACCCCTCGGCAAAGAGCTTGTCACTCTTTGTGGGTTTAGTGGAAAAACCCAACTTGATTTCCCGAACAGGTAGAGTCTAAAGATCCAACCCATTAGCAGTCAAGAAAAAAAAACAGCCTGAAGGCTTTCTCACTGCTGTGGGTCAAAGCAATAGGTTCCAAAAATGGGTCAAGCCCTGGCAAATCGAGCATGGGCTAAAACCTGCGGCCCCCTGGTGGTTTGAACAAAACGGCCTGAAGGCCCGATATACATGGGATGATCATTGGAGAGAAGCCCTAAAAAGACAATGTTTCCCACCAGATGCGAAAAGGTACCCATGTATGGTCATTTTAGTCATAGTCAAAACCCGGTACAAAAATGGTGCACCCAGAACCAGGCTTCAAGAACTAAGAAGGCGGATATGCGCAGCCATTTATGGTTGGGATCGTCCCTTACAAACCTTCATTTACCCGTGTTTTGAGCAAGTGGCTCACTTGTCCTTTAGGGACCTTGAAATGCAAGGTGACCACCTCTTGGTCCAAACATCAACCCAAAATAGGGTTAACCCAAAAGGTCGGATCGGGTCAATTTGCTGTGGATAACTGGTTGGACCTGTGGAATCTACCCTCTTGCGGATCGGTGACCCATCCCCAAAAGGAAAGCGGCCTTCCGACGCCTTCCGATCGTCATATGGAACAACCAGTGGAACAAACGAACGGAACATGGACATGCTTGGATGTTCAACCGACTCAGTATGTAGGTTAATTATGACCTTTGGGGGGTCCTGACTCAAGATGGACATTAAATAGGTCAAAAGGTCGGCTTTGGACCACTGAGCGTGATGGTAAGAAAGAATGGCTACCATACTTCCAGGATGACCTCATGATGATAAGGGGATAAGGTGTACAAAGAAAAAACACATTATAAACTTAATAACTGGAAGCCCAGGAAGTTGACACGCCTGATGGTCGAACACCGGTGGAAAATCGGGGGTTTTGGAAAATGCCACGACAACCCGTTTGGTTTGACAGGATTCCCTTTATTTACAACCCAAAAACATCACCGACGAAAACTCACCCAATTGGCCAAAAAGGGGATATCTGGCTACGATTTGCTTAAGTCCCCTGGAAAACGTGAACATAATTACTTCCAGTAGCGATAGATTCCCTTTAAAAACCAATACGGGAAAATAACAAACATATGCCGCACAGCAAAGGGAAGCTTAAACCAACAACAAACTTGGTCGCCGTTGACGCCTCTACGAAACGTTGTTCACTTTTTTGTGATTCAACTTGAAAATCCGCCCTCTTTCCCTAAGATCCAACCAAACAGACATAACGAAAAGGGGACACATATCTTCAGAGCCCTGGTTAACCTTTCACATTTGATCCCACGCATGCCCGAAGGTCGGAGGGCGCGAACAAAAAATCAGCGAAAGTCGGCAAATGGCATCAGTCCGCGCTGTAGATAGGGATAGGGATTACGAGTAACCAACACGGGCTGGAATGCCATCTACCAACTCCACTGGGTGGACCAACCTGCATGAGGCGTTTTTTTTGCTTGGCACACCGCACTTCTTGCCGGAACATGGCATGTGAGAGAGACCACCAAAGACACCTGTTGAAGGTCTACCTGCCTCATTTTCCCTGGTTGCTCACCCAAAGGGATGTCGGAAGGGAACCCCCCACCCCAAACCAAAGCAACAACATCTATACCAACAGGGCTTGGAGTACTATCTGCCGCCTGACATGCCCAGTGGCCAGGGGAGAAAAAGGGCATCCTTTCTCGGTTGGTTTTGCCACATTGCTCAAGACCCCACCCCCCCAATTGGAGTGAGTGGAGCCCACATCCTGGCCGAAGGAAAAAATCAGGCCGTCCCACAAAGGGGAAGGGCTAAGCATGAATTAAAAAAATGGCAGGAGTATGTTGTCAGCTAAAGGGAACCCGTCCCCGCCAAAAAGGCAAAAAAGGGCACCACTGACCACTCGGGTGCCCTTTCCAGGGCCAGGTCTGAATAAACCTTCCCTCACCGCCGAGGCTCCTTCTGACCAGCCTCTCCAGAGGGCGTTCTTGCCACCCTGAGCCAAAGAAAGCGCGCCGCGTTTTACGGGTTTCGCAGATCGCTCTCAAGAATGAGCACCTTCCATTTGCTTTTTCGCCCCCTGGAAAAAATGAGAAAATATGTTCAGTAGTGAAATCGATTCCTTCTAAAAACCGACAGGGGAACATCAAAAGTAAGGGTTCCAACCTTTTTTCTGCAGTCGATTTTAGTAGGGGAGCTGAATCTCCCAACCAAACAAAAAGACGGCGAGAAGTCGGTCGGGCACCAATTGCTGGAGGCTGGGGGGCCTAGGCAGTCCTTTGGACCGGGCAAAAAGGCCTGCAGCAAAAACCACCTTAGCCACAATCACACCCCGGTACACAAATGGTGAACCCAGCACCATGCTTCAAGAATTAAGAAGGCGGCTGCAGCTATCTATGGCTGGGATCGGCCCTTACTAACCTTCATCTACCCGGGTGTTGATTGTGGCTCACCTCGACTTTTCGTGGACCTCCATTTGCTGAAGTCCCATTGTAAATATTTCCAGTAGTGATAGATTCCCTTTAAGCCCAACAGGGGAAAATACGCACATATTCTTAACCAAATGGAAGTGGACAGTCCGTAAGGAAGCCGTCGACAGGAGCGAGCTACGAGCGGAGGATGTGGTGCAAATGGTTGAAAGGAAACATGAAGCGCAACCCAAAGGCAAAAAGAGCCACAAAGCTTTTTGAAGCGCAATGCTTTTGCTCGTCAGTGGGTAGCACAGCCAATTTTGCGAACAAGTTACAACCCCACCAATCAACCAACACGGAAGCGCAAGCGAGGGCTGCTGTGTACCGTACCGACATCTTGATTTCGGAGAGTATCTTTCCAACCCTTGGTATGGGCTTCCAAAACACTTTGCCTTTTGCAGCCTAAGACTTGGTTGCTGTTGACCCCTCCGCCAAAAAACAAACTTTTGTGGGTTTAGTGGACACCCCCTCGATTTCTCGAAAAGTTTAAAGTCCTAAGATCCAAACCAATAGCAATCAAGAATCATGAAGAGAACCCCAAAGGCCTATAAAACAACATGGCCCCAGAACCATGAACAGAACCCCCAACACCCCAAAAACCAAATAGGACAACCCATCCGAGTGAAGTCAAGTTGCTTCACCAAAGGGCTCCCCAGGCTTCTGAAAGTCCCGAGTCGGCTGTCGGTTGAAATCTGGGGCCTTTCCCCGGTTTGGTTTTGGTTCCGCAGCCATGTCATGTTTGATCCCTGGATTTGGTTGGGCCAAGGTTTTTGGGAATCTGAAGATGTAAGCACCTTGAAATACTGCTCATTCCATGGAATGAACAATGGAATGACGCCGAAAGAAACGCCATCCCGGATGCTGATTTCCTGTAATTTAAGGGACTCTCAAAACGGTTCATTCCATTTCTCATTCCCTGCCTATCGCAAGTTCCATCCGAACGGAACATCTGGCCCTCCGATATTCAGAATTGGATTCCTGGGCTGGGCTACGGGTTCAAAGTGCAAGGAGTCGGGCTTCTGTCAACTGAGAACCTCGCGATTCCTCATCCGTCCCTCGGAAAAATATGAAACAGGCATTTCCAGTAGTGATAGATTACGCATCCAAACGCCTCAACATAGACTCCACACCCACACCACACCCAACCACCCCATCCCACCTCACACCGACCCCCCCATTTCCCCCCACCCCCACACCCAACCACCCCGTCTCATCTCACCCGACCCGACCCGGCCCGACCCGACCCGACCCGACCTGACCGGACCGGACCGGACCCACCACTTCACCCCACCCAACCACCTCCCCACTCCTCAGCCCTCACCCCTCAGCCCGCCTGCCGTTGTCTCCCACTTCCACGTGGGGCACCAAGCGCGCCCAGAAGGCCGGGGACTCGATGCCCAGCTGCTGCCAGCCCGGCCACGCGAAGGCCATGGGCGCCACGTTGGGCCTGACGCGTCTCAAGCGCCTCCGCGCCGGGCGCCAAGCGCCCGAGGCGCCAAGAGAAGTCGGCCGTGCACCTGGAGTCTCCTTCTGACCCGGTCAATGACCAACCACTATTTTGGGTAATGACCAACCATTTTTGAAGAGTCACAAGGAGACTCCAGGCAGAACTTGGAGGTTCTTAGGACGCTCAAACCAGGAGCCGATCAGGTCGTGATCCTATTATTGATGGACATGCCATCGATCTGTGTCCAAAAGGTCTACTTGGAGGTGCAACCAACGTCAGGCAAGTACCTGGACCGTCAAACCACCCTTTCAAAGGGGAAGTTCACCAACCATAATTTGTGGGTTGCAATAGTTAATCAATCTGGGTGGTGTGAGGTCCAGGTAGATTATAACCATGGTGATAAGTGGGAAACTGGGGTTAGTCCCCTAACCATGGTTATAAGCGACTTACCAACTTACTGAGTTGGTTGAACGTCCAAGTAGGCCCTAACTAGGCAAGCCCTTCTAGGTAGCTACGTGAAATTATCATGCACTCACTTGGTCAAGGGATCCGGAATAAAAGGTGATCACCTTTGGCAGTAGCTAAAGATGAACCAACATAGGAACACCAAAAGGTGAGAAGGTCGGCATTGGACCGCTGAGTGTAAAACCCGGCGAGAAACCCTGGCAACCTACAGCAGAATTTGCAACTGGAAGCACTGGGTGTCAATTTTGATTTGACCTATCAAACACCAGTGGAAAACCGGGGGTGCGTGTGTAAGCGCCTGGGTTGTGGAAAACGCCATAAACGACCCTGAGTGGATGGGCCAAAGAAAAGTCTGAGCTGTTTGCTTACCACAAACATGGTCTTACCAAAAGGTTCAATTTCCGAAACGGAACTCAGGGAGTGAGTGCTTGCCAGGGCAGTTTCACCGGCGATTCGTGGCGTTTCCTTTCACTGGCGGCTTCACCTATTGCGCTGTATCTGTATTTTCGGGCAGTTGGACACTTTTGGTTGCCTAATGTTGACTTCCAGAGCATCCTTTTTCCCTTTTTGGGGGGCAAGGGATGGCGTGATGGAGGGATACCCAAATGTGTGCGTCTTTCTTTGAGGGTACCCCTTGTGGGAAACACACTTTACCCATTTTTGGGTGCCATTTTTTGCGGGCACCTCTTTTCTTTGCTTTGTGGTTTGCCATTTTGTCTTCTTTGGAGGGCTCCGAATCCCCAACACATCACACTCAAATTCGCTCAGGTTTCTTTCGCGGTGTGCAGAACTTTTCCAGCAAGTGGCAGCTGCGTGGGCTGCGGGTGGTTCAGCAAGTTCCCCACCGCCAGGCGGTTCCCATGCCTCCGCGAAATTTGACTCAGTTGGGATGGCTGTGGGTCAAAATGTGAACTTAGAAAATATGTCGGCTGGTTGTTTGGGGGAGACTCCAGAGAGTAACAGGGATCCGCAACTGGGCACAGGAAACCCGCAAATGCTTGGGCTTACCATGGCTCCGGAAGGAGATCAAGATGGAGATGAAGTTCTTCCTAACTCAATCCCTAAACTTGAAGAAACAGAAAGATCTGAACAGCTATTTGGTTTTCCCCAAAGGTAGGTGAATGGCAGCATCCTTTCTTTCCTTTGACCTTTGAACCTCTCCAGAAAGTCAGAACGGCAAATCACTTCCTGAGTGCGAAGCCTAACCTTCCCAGTGCTTCCAGTCACCACTATAGCAGGTAACCAGGGGAAACCACCATGTAACACCTGCAGGTCAAGAAAAACCTGGTTACCTACTTTAGTGGCAACTGGAAGCACTGGGCTTGTTGTTTGCAACTAAAGTTGTCTTCCCAAAACTGAAACGTTCAGAAACTTGGAAAGTGAGACTGCCCCGAGGCTCACCCGGAGCCTCCCCCACAACTGAAAAAATCGTGGGCCCTCCAAACAGTGTTCGCAAAGTAAGCCTGTGCTTGGGTGTTCAATGGCAAATGGGAGATAATCATGGTTACAAGTCAGCCAACCCCAGTCCTCCCAGTGATACCATGGAGCTAGACTCACTTAAGTGGCTTGCACATCCTAAAATTGGGCAAGGGGCACTTTCTGTGAGCAGGCAGAACAGGCAAACGCCGCAAACGCCCCCCCCCCGCCACCTTCAGGGCTCCCCCTTAAAAAAAAAAAAACATGTTTAACACGTCACCCAAGGAAGCAGACTTCAACGCGGCAAGGGGCGATGTTTTCACCAGCGGAAATATGAGGGTGGGACTCTCCAACCCGGCTTTTGATTTCCCTGTGAACCACCCCAAAACTGGAAACATGTTAGAGTTGTTTTTTTCTCCGAGGCTGCCCCTTTTATGGTAGTTTTGAGGGGAAACCAAAAGGAAGCCGAAACCATTTTGGGGTTCCCTAAAAAGTTGCACCCACTGTGGGATGGACAAAATCCGCTTCGCAGCTAGGTGGTTCATCAACCAGTTTTTGGGTTGCATCCATCCGAGAGCTGGTGCCACTGGTGTGGGCTTTGACGTCTTTGACCAGTATCATTCCCATTTGGCAACATGGGTCTGCTGTATTTTCAACAACCGCTAATTGGTGGTTTGGATTGGAATGAATTGGATTTAAACCCCTGATTCTAGAGGGAACATGGGACTTCACCACCAAACCACCAATCCAAACCACCAAACAACAGTTCCACCGGGGATTTTTTTTTCAGAAGGACATGCACCGCTTAAAGTGCGCATGTCCTTCTTTGCGGGCAGGGAAAAATCAACGCGACCCGATGGGACCCGACCCAACGGGACCCGCGAAAACCGCCCGACGGGTCGACGGGTCCCGGCCAGAGATGCGGCGGCGGCCGCTGGGTCAGCGCTTCATGTTGGCGCCAGGCGGCCGGGTACCAGGCCTTGCCGTCCTCGGCTTTCGACTCAGACGCGGTGACGCGAGCCTGAAGCGCCCCACGTGGAGCTGGATGCGACTCGGTCTCCACGGCTCTTACACGCCAAATAAAAGGTGGAGCTAGATATGTCTTGGTCTCCGGAGCTTCAAAAAAGGAAATTCAGCCCCATTGGGAAAAAGGCTACTTGGATCCAAGTACCCGCAAAACGCGCAGGGCTCCCGATAGTTTCCGAACGTCACCGCCACCAAAGAGCAAACTCGCCAAACTTTCACGGGCCAAAAGGTGATGTTTAAAACGCACCACAAAAGGAAGTATAGGGACCCCTGTGTGGATGTCTCAAAATAGGGGACCCCTTTAAAAGCATGGTTTTGAAAGGAAACCAAAAGGGGACCACTTGTCTGGAGAGGTTCCCTTCCATTTTTTTAAACACCCGAATCTGATTTCCCAAGGTAAACAACTCCGGGGCACGTAGCCGTGCATTTTGAATTGGGATTACCATGTTTTTTGGAGTTGGTGCGGCCTCAGGTTGGTAAGGGCAAAGCAACATAACTACCTCACTTGCCCTGGTGGGACCTGGAAATGACAGGTCATCATTTTGGAACCTTGACGTTCTTTCTGGACAGGGAAACCAAAGTGAGCTCCAGGGGCACGCACCCTCTCTAGCCCTCCTGAGAGGTGGGCTACTCAACCACAATGGAATATCCCGTCATTATAATCAGAGGCTCCCCTTTTAGAGGAAAGTGGTGTTTCAATTTCCCAGCAGTCAGGCCAAGTTTGACCCCTCATGTTCGGGGGCGGTTGTTATTGGGTCTCCCTGCAAAATACGTTAAGCCACCCAGAACAGACCCTCCCCCCCCCCCCCGCACATCGGTGTGTCTTTTTGTGGCCCCCCCGTTTTGGTTTGCCGAAGCCAAAAAGAAGCCACCCATTGAGGCCTCCGTTCTTTCCTTTGAGGCCTGAGTGCCGTTGCTTTCTGCTGTGGGGGGAACCGGGGGAAGCCGTCATGCAAAACCTGGAGGCAAAAAACCTGGCAATGGCCTTGGAGCTTCGAATGGGTGCTACACAAACCGGTCTGCGAAATCATGAACACACACTTGGAGAGTTTTCCCAGGTTCTTAGGGAAAATTCAGGGGAGTCCCGCTCCAAAAAGGTCGAAACAAAGGCACTTGTGCTTTGGTCGTTGCTTTTTCAGAGGGCCCTCCAAAAAACGTCGCAAACGGCTCAAAGAACTGGAGTCTTCAAACTCGATATCGTCCCGAGCGAGGACAAGGGGCCGAGGGGCCAGGTGGATGTTGTCGTACTCGTTGGTAAAGAGTTGATCTCCCGGCGGGAGCTGCGCCTAAGCTGCTTTTGGAATCACCGCGCCCAAGCGAATGCTCTTTGCAGTTCCACTCACCATGAACCAAGACAACAAATCCATGAAACACGTGAACCAAGAACAAGGAATGGTGCGCCCGCCCTGCCATGACTTTTTGCCGATATCTAAATCCCGTAGTTTTCTCGTCAGCTTTTCTGATTCCCGGCCTCCGTCCAACTCAACTGGAGACAAACGAATGCCCATTCAAAAGTTGTTCTTGAGATACTCATGATTAACCAAAAGAGCTGGCCAGAAAAGGTGGGCCTTTGGCGGATTTCCTTGGGCAAATGACTAAAATTTGTCGCTGGGGACAAAAGCCAACGCCTTCCCTCCAAGCTCTGACGTTTCCTCAACCCCCCCAAAAAGGTACATCCAGAAACTGGGGACTTACGAATATAAGGTTGACCTGGGTCAGTGTTTGCTGGTACCCGTTTTTGGGAGGTTTCTTTAGGAAGCCAAAAGGACAACCCCGTTGTTGTCATTTTGGAGGGGTGCGCCTTTTTTTGGAGATACCAAAATTCGATGCCAACGAGGGCCTTCCAAAGGCGGCAGGGTCCGAAATCCGGCCGGCCATAGCTTTGACTACCGGGATCCGGTGCCCTGAAATTGTTGGCGTCTTTTTGTGGCTTCCCTTGTCTCACTCCGCCTTTTAGAACCTGGAAATAAAGGCGATCTCCTTTTGGTGTGACCAAAAGTGAACCAACATAGGAAAACCAAAAACGGTGAAAAGGTCGGGATTGCTTTGGAGAACTGAGTTGTACCAAATGTTAGGAAACCAGCTTTTGGGCAGTTCCCTTGGTTAAGCTACCTTTACCAGGTAAATGAGTCCACTGGGTTTGGTTTCTCCCACAAAAGCTTCAGCTTTCCACTGTGAGTTCCATGTCGATCCCCCACCAGCGCCTCAGAGGTAAAGATCCGGCCAGGGTAGAAGCACACCAACTGCCCCGGCTGCAGCGGGCTCCTCGCAGTGGCCGCTTTTATGGGTGTGCTCTCACACCCTGCCATTGTACATAAAAACACCGTAAGGCGCAATCCGGTCACACCAAAGACCTGCCATAGACAAACACAAATCATGGTTACCTACACTGGATCAGACTCTGGTTCTCAAGGGCCGGGTTCCGGCTCCCCCCAAGACGGGCCGAACCGCTGTTGATGAGAAGCAACTTGGATGTTTGATTCGCTAAGTTAGTAGCTGGTTGACCTTGGTAATCCGCCGACGCCAGTCGAGCGTGTAGATGGCAGTCCGCAACTTGGTCTTCCTTCGGAATCTCTTATCAAAGCCTTCGGCTTTTGGGACTGCTATTTTTTGGGCATGCTGTGCTACGTGTCCAAAACCCTGTATTTTTCCAGTGTTTTTGGGTCTTTCGTGCTAGAAATCTGCGTTTCGCCTAGGTCTCTAGGGGGGGGGGGGTTTCCCCCGGACGCGCAGGATCTGCATCCCCAGCATCATCAGGATTATCTTGTTCCCATGAATTTGTCTCTTTCTTTTGCAGATACTAGTGGCGTTGTGCTGTTTCAAGCGATGTTGGAATTGGCCTGTTAGGGGTTTGGGTGAAGCCAAGTGCAGTGACACTTGAGGAACTGTTGAAATTTGCAAAAAAACAAGTTTTCTTGCAATTCCCCACCTGTACGGAGCAGCTACTGCGAAACATCCCCTGCATTATCGTGCTTTTGGAAGTCCATTCTTAGGGTATTTGAGGGGGGTTGCTAGTATCGGTTTTTGATGGCTGCTTTTGGGAAATATTGAAAAACCTTGGTGTTTTGCACTTTTTTGTGGCTAGCCGGCTGCATTCCCAGCATTCCCCACAACTCTCGTATTTTCTGTGTTTGGTCAATGTCGCGTGTGTGAAAGTCTTAAAATCTTGAGCGTGAAGATTGGGTTTGTTCTTGTAAGTTGTGTGGCTGCATCCCTTGCATTTCCAGCATCCTCAGCATCTGGGACATGAAAAATGACATAGGCAAAAAGACGTCTTTTTCCTGACCCCAAACTTGAGGCACCCTGCAGTTTGTTAATGGGGGACTGTCCACTGGCGTCGGCGGATCGCGTAGCGATTTCAATAAAACTCGCTAACAAGGTTAACCCCACATTCAACCGGGGGAACTTGTAAGTGGGTTGCAACCTAGGTTACCCACAACTTACTCACTTGGCAACGAACACCCAAGTACGCCGATCCAATTTCAGTAGGGCCCTTCGGGGTTTCCACCGTTTCTTTCTTAACCAGCACCCTCCAACAGTTGTTTGGTTGAAAACCTCAAGTGGTGTCCAACAAACATTTCTGAAACGGGTTGGAGATGAGAAATAACTTTGCTCGTGGTTTTCCGATAGGTATGGAACATCGGGAAAAACATGTTGGAATGCATGTGGTTCTACTGCAGTGTGGCACAAATCGCAGCTGCTCTTAAACTCAGCCATACCCAAATGGAATTGAAGGGAGTCAGTAACACATTTTTGGGATCAACCCTAAGTCAATATTGATTAGTCCGGAGCTAACAGTAAATGGTTTCAGCAACCAAAACCTTCCTCAGCAGACTCTTTCAAGGGGCGATAGGGTGGATGCGTAATAATTATTGATTCTGTTTTCTCCCTGATCTACGCGAATGTATAAAATAGCTTTGAAAACAAACAATGGAGACTAACCGCAATTCCCCCACTTACCATGGTTGTCATGGGAAACCCGCATGCATAAACCCCTGGTTGATTTTGATTGCCCCTTTTAGTGGGGGGGTTCAGACCACATTTGGAGGAGCACTCCCCATCAATAGGTTTAAGCTCCCAAAACAAAGGCAGAACCTGCTCAGGGGTTGCTGGAAGACCATATATGCCTTGTAAGAGGACCGGTTCCGGTGCAGCTTCCATGTGGGGGTTGATCAATACCCCCAACTGCTAGGGGCAACTTGTGGGTTTCGGGAGGGTGGGAACACCAGACCCCGTTTTTCCACTCCAAATGCGCTCTGTTTGTAGGGCATGTTTTGGGAAACCTAGGTTTTTGGAGGGTAAACAATTCCTCCGTCGACATCAGCGGCCCCCAATCAGCGTCCCTTCTGACCGCGCCTGGCTCGCACCCCCAGGTTCGCGGACGCGGTCTCGAAGGGCTCCAAAGACGCCAGCCTCGAGACAGCCGAGAAAAAAACAGATCCAGCTGTGTGGGACAACAGCTGACACCTGAGTTACGAATCCAGTCATAACCTAAGAGAGATCAAAACAACAAACACAAATTCAGCCCAAAACATTCAACTCCGAAAAATTCAGCCACACAACTCCAAGATTCAACTCCAAACAACTACCTTCAACCCCCAAACACCTCAAACACCGGCCAAAACCACGAATTCAACTCCCAACCAACCGCCAGAACCTGCACCAACCCGGCAGAGGGCCGCCCGCAGCGCCCGCTTCGCGTGTGAGCCGAGCCGCGGCGATCGCGCCGGATCGTCCGCGCCGGCGAGCTCCGCGCAGAGGAGCTCCAAGGCCTCAAAGGCGCGGCGCGTGGACTGCGCGAAGACGGGCTCGAAGAGGTCCTCGTGGGCGAGTGGTGAGCGCCCGGGGAAAGAAATGGGTCGATGGCTTCATTTTTTTTGGATTGGTAGTGGAAAATTTAGGCTCTTACATCTTTCTTTCAAAGTCTTGCTGGTGTGATAGCTAGGGAATGAAGTGTTTTGGGTTTCTCGAATAAAGGAAACCACCAGCTGGATATTTATGCGGCATAAACTGGTAGTGGTATAAATGGCATCAGGTGGGATATTCTTGCTGGTGCGATGAGTAGGGAATGAGAATGAGACAAGTCTTACGTGGCCCAACAACTTGGCCCAACCTCGGGGATGAAACATGATGGGTGTGGCTCAAAATTTTCAGCAGGAGGGGCAAACCGCAGGTTTCGGTCCATGTTTCCACTTACCAGGGTTCCATTTTGGTACCGGTTTTTTGAGCCACAGCCATATGGGTGTGGGTCAAAGTCAAGCCTTGTTTCCGCCGAGGGCAACTCATTTTGGGCACCGTACACTTGACTCACACCCCGGTGGGTGGTTACCACATCCATTTCGCACGAAACGAAACCATGAGAAGTGTACATGGCAGACGCGCGGGTTTTTGGACGGTGCGAAATGGATTTCGCCGCCATCCACAGTATTAAGGAACTGGGGCTCTGATGAATCTGGGGTCAACGTGAACGGACACTTTTGCGAGTACCCTTTTTGGGGTTGGTTTAACTGGCCCCGTGCCTGTGATCAAAGTCAAACCCTGATAGGTTAACAAGAAACAACCGATTCCACATACTGACTTTGACAATGACCCCCCCCAAGAAGAGACCCCCAAACAAAAACAGTCGGATTCATGACCCCAGCGACCCCCAAATGCTGGACATTTTTTTCGGGGATTCCTGTCCACGAATCAATTTTGAGCGGCCATATGAGCAGCGCACGTTTCACCCATTCACTTTTGGTTCTACTAACATGGCCAAGGTTTTTATTTTGGCTTATTTAATTAAACCAGTAGGACCCACCTACTAAATGGCCGGGGCGTTTTGGGCGCTGGTCCTCGCTTCAGAGATGTCGAATATCAGCCTTTCTGCAACACTATGGGTCATCCCCATGACGACTTTCTCACTTCACAGGTTCTTTCTTATCACAGAACCTAGCCCTAAAACCCTACGTTGCACAACTCACTTCCTGGGTGGATGGGCCAACAAAAAGTAGCCAAGCTCTTTGAGTGCCACTAGACTGCTCGGGAAGCGAGAGGTTCCACAAGGCAGAGGGACACCTGCTCACATGCCCAGTGGCCAGGGGAAAAAGAATCGGCATCCTTTTTGTGGTTGGTGGAGTTTTTAACCGGAACCCTTCCCAAAAAAAGTTGAGAAAAAGGAAGCAACCCAGTGGGCAACTGGGCCTAGAACACTTTTGAAAGGGCCTCCTGAAAAAATTAGCAGGTTAAATGGAAATCCCCAGTTAAAAAGCTAGAAAACTAAAAAGCTAAGGAATCGGATGGCTAGGAACCACTGAGTGGAAAAACTCCGCTCCGGCCGCTTTGGCCCCCTCCCTCCGTCTCTCTGCGCGGTGCCGAGGTGCGCCCAGCGTGGAGCTCTGCGAAGCCTTCGGCGCGTTGGGGCAGAGCACTCGGTGCAGAAGCCGCAGGTCGCGGAGCAGGTGGGGCGACACCATGGCGAAGCCCGAAGCCCGAAGAACACAAGCGGTCGCCCTCAACTGGTCCAGAGATTGGGTCATTTCTTCTAGGTCCAGATTTGAGAGGTTATAATAAGTTGGTACCACCTTGTTTTTTTCTGATTTGTTGATTTTAGTAGGGGGTTCCCCCCCCAACCAAAAAAGGGGTGAGAAAGGGCACTACTGAGGGACCTAGCCTCGGAACACAACAGCTGGTGGAATCCGACTCGGCCGGGTTTATCCCGCCCACCAACTAACATGGAAGTGCAAAAAGGCCCTTTCCAAGAGAAAAGTAGTCTTTCTACAGGGGTCTGTGCGCTTCCACGTTAGCTGGTGGGAGGGTAAAGAGCACTTGCTGTTGGGGGTTTGGGGGTGGCACCAAGTTGCAACCAATGAGCAACTTGAGACCAAGAAGAAAAAAGGACACACGAAAGGACACGGGCTTAATTTACGGGAACCCAGGGACAAGTCTGGCAGGTTGGCTCGTTTGGTCCTGGCTGAAGGGGTCATTGGCTCCCCCAACAGCCAGCCAATTGTCAAGGTGCTTTGAAACCTGCGAGTTGGTGTCCAGACCCTTTGTTGGCTGCAACATATTTCCAGACGTGATGGATGCCCTTTCAAACCAAAAGGGGCTTACATATTCTTACGCAAATGGAAGAAGCTAGGGGGCTGTGGGAGACCAGCTCAAAATGGAAGCCAAGTCATATCGACGGATCCTTCTGTGGCACCCTTGATATCGAAGTCGGCCTGGGACAGAATTGGAATTGCCCTCCCAAGCTGTGCTTTGCATTGCGCTACTAGTCCAAGCAGTCCAATTGCCAAGCCTGAGCCTGGCAGTTGCGCATCTGAATTAGTCTCATGACCCCCTGCAGAACACTTGGATCTGGCAGCTTGGCAAAACCAAACTCAGGTTGCTTCCCCCATCGCTCGTTAATGAGAAATTCGGCCCAGTGCAGTGGTCAGTGCAGTGGCCTTTTGGGCAGTTGATTTCCTCGTAAGAGGTCATCAATGGGTTTACGTGTTTTTCTTAAAGGTGCTGCGCGATGCTAAAAACTTGCCGCCAAACATCCGCTGCGGTTTTTGATGAAAGACCTTGACGACCATCCCTCTGAAAACCATTGGGAACAACACAGGGGAAACTACACAGCTCAAACTTCCTTCTTAAAGCAACAAAGAACAACACAAAAGAACCACCCCGAGTGTCCAAAACGCATTTGTCTTGGCCCACATCCGGGGGACAGAACATGATACTTTAAGACTCTGTTCCCACAACTAGTCTACCCTAAAATCTAAAATCGTTTTGGGATCGGAGACCCAAGTTTACGGGGGGCCAACCGGGTGATGAGAAAAACCAGCCCTTGGAGGCTGCTGGGTCGTGCATGGGTCGTGCATGGAGGCGTGTTTGGTGCGAAGCAATGATCCATGTTGACCAGTCGTGTTCATTTTCCTTCTGAGATCAGGGACAATTTTTACCATGAGTTGATTCCAACTGTTGGTCTTGAGAGATTCTTGGCCCAGAGGGTCCTAAGATTGCGGACCCCGTGGATGGTGTTAGAAGGGAAACCGTGACAGAGTAAAAGCGGACATGTTGTAGCATGGTCAAAATCATGGTAGCCCCATCTACAACCATGGTTTATGGTGTATCACTACAGTTCGTTCAAAGTCGGATAGGGGCTCATTGATTAATAACTGGCTATGGTTGCTTGTGCTGCCAACTCAACATGTTCCCTCCCTCCAAGTCCCTTCTGTACTATCCTGCGGTCTTTCCATGCAAATTCCCAGACATTCGTGCCTTTCTGTGGCACCCTTTAGTGGTTTCCCATCTTTGCGACCACTTTACTATGTGTATCGCAGAAAGTTGTTTAATTTGTTTGTTCTGTTTTGTAAAAACAAATGCATTTCCCACAATCATGAGACCTCTTTTCAAGCAGTGCACCTCTGAATTCCAACGCGGCCAGCAGACTCTGATCGACGGCCGTTTCACAAATTCCACAGGCGCGAGCGAGACCAAGTTGCATGCATTGATTGGCTCAAGCAATCCACAGATTGTCCAATCCTGCGGCCCCAGCAAATAAACAACTGGTTGAAACAGAACACGACGGAGAGCCAGAAAGGCAAAATGTTCAAGAGGCAAGCTAAGTCTGGCAAGGCAGAGAGGTTCCACTAGGCGTTTCTTATCTGATTGTGATGAAAAAATCAGTGTTCACCTGGTTTCGTGGGAACTTCACAGAGTCCCCTATGTGCCTCCCAAGTTCAGCGACCAACCAGTAATATGCATAATGCAACTCCTCAGCCAAAACACCCGGATTCCTACAAAACTGTGTGGCGGATATTCCCCTGGACCAAAAACAAATTCTGTGTTTTTGCTCATTGGTGGCCTAACGTTGAAAGATCCAACCAAGCAGCCAAATGATTTGCACCCCTAGCGCTTCTCCTTGGACCAAGTTGAAGGCTTCCCTATGGTTTGCAGTCTTTCGAGCACATCACATCTACCCAAAACCCACGGTAAAGAAGTGTGTCAGGGCGGATATCCAAAGCTGATGGTCGGGACTCCATTCCGGCCAAATGATAGAGAAGGAATGTGTCCTACATGATATTATTGCCTTTCTCTTTTACTTTCATATCGTTTCCCTGTAGTCACTTCTTCATAGCGGCATACCCTTGGGAATTAACCCGCCGCAACAAGGGAAAGGTGACCTTTCTCTCGCTTCCGGCCCTTCTACCCGAACTCCGTTTCGATCGCATGATTTGGCTCGTTCCTCAGCCTGTGCCTGGATACCACTTCCGCATGAAGCGGTGAATTCCAAATTATGTCTTCCAGAGCCGCGCTCCGGACGTCACAGCGGCACACCGGCTCACCTGAAGCGAAGCGACTTGACTCACCACATACAGCTTGAGGCCTCGACTCCCGAAAGTCCCGAAGTCGTTGGCGATTCAGCAAAAACACACCCCTTCCGTTTCGGCACTTTCACAGAGAGTGGATGCTTCCGCTATAAAAACGCTGAACAACCAGTAACATGTCGAAGTGCTAAGCAAGGAGCCTGGAAAGATCCAAGATCTGTCCAACCTCGGTACGGTAGCAAAAACCTGTTGCTGTTTGCAGCCCCCTGAAAAAAACAATCAGAGCCAGACACATCAAAACCTACAGCATGCGAACAAGAGTGAAGATCCATGTTTCAAAAGACATCGCCCCATCTTGGTCTTTGGTATTGATTGACTTAGCACCGACTTGTGTGGCCGTTTTCTTTTTGCATGAGAGAACTGCAACCTTGGATTCACCAAACACCCCGGAGTTCTGCTTTGACAATCATTAAGGACACCACCTCTGGCATGACACATCTGACATCATCTCATTGGCAACATCTGTTCAGGCCTGAGTGGTCTACCCACAAATAAATCCAGGTACGACAAAACGTTTATGACCCAGAGACAGCTTCTGCATATCTTCATTTCATTCAAATCAACTTCATGCATGTCTCAATGTGATAAGCTCGGTGCTGGATAAGCATTTGCTGAGCATCCGCACAAGTTGTCTGATTGTTCGCTCCTCTGGTGGTATGCACCACTGCGATCTGCATTGATATGCATGCATAATATATGTTGCAATATACACACTGGCATGGATTATGAACATGAGCCGTCTTGCATTGGTTCAAGGAAACACACACACACACATACATACACATGACATGGGTTTGTCTGAACAAGTTTCATTAGAGAACAACATGGCACTCGGAAAAAGGCGTGCCTTTATATCAACCTTAGTTGACCACCCTCAACAAAGCACCCAAACCGATCTGGACGGGGTATGGTGCCTTCCTTTTTTTGTTTCTTCTTCTTTTTTTCGGAAGAACCCTGTTTTGCGCGGTTCGAAAAGGGAAACTGGAGGAAAAGCACGGAAGCAGGTCAAGCACAGTGGACACCAACAGGGAAAATCCTTAGAACCAGGAAGCCAATGATTTTGAGGGTCTACTTGGGTGGGTCATAACCAGGGCTATTGCTATGATGAAGGTTGGCTGACCACCGTTGTAACCTACTAACTTGGTTGACCATTCAAGTAGTTTCGAGACACCACCCAAAATTTCCCAAATACCCAGGCTCAGGTAGGCCATGGAACCTGCGGGGGTCAACTTGTTCGGACCATTTGGACATGGAAGGTTAAAAGCTGGAACCACCTCACCATCGGCTATAAATCACTCACTCTGCCAAAGCACGCGGGACCCATTCAAATGCACACACATTTTAAGCTCTAAAAGCGCTCTTCGGGGAAGTTTTGGACGGGCACATCCGATTTGCGTCTCAGAGGGGCTCTGAAACTGCGTGTCTTTAAGGGACACCCTGTGTGGCTGTGCTAAGGACAAGCAAAAAGAACACCCCCAAGAATGGTGGGTCCCCTTAAAAAAGGCACGCCGTTGAAAATACGATCTAGAATCTAGAGGGGCATTTTGAGGAACTGTCATGAACTTGGTATGAACATGTCAGGATTGAGGGGGCCAAGAAACTTGTCGCACATATTTTTCGTGGCAACAGGATCGCACTTTGGTGGTTCAGTTGTTAGAAACGCCTCGACATTCTCTCGAACCATCAGGTTAACCAAAGGGCACACTCTTAGCCTTGGGTGGCCTTGGTTGTTGCCTCAAAATAGGGGGACCCCTAAAATGGCAAGCTGGTAGGCTTCCTTTTGGTGTTTAGACCAACCTGAAAACGCATGAAAACGCGTAACCTGAACAAAAGCACAAGGCCACGCGCACACACAAACACAAGCACCCACAATGACCCACACAAACACAAATTTCTTCACCGAGCGTGCCCCCCCACATATCTCACCCGCACGTTGCGGGTTCCGCCCCGCGCCCGGCGCCTCAGCGACAAGTGCAGCAGCGCGTAGTCCAGGCGCCGCAGCAGATGCGGCAGCTGGCCGTATGGTGGACCCACGCGGGGCTCCCGGCGGGGGGCTTCTCGTTGGGGTCTGAAGAGGGGGAGGGGGTGAAAAAACACGGCTCCGAAGGGTAGAAAACCTGGAGCCATTTTTGTGTACATTTTGGTGTATATATATATATATTTATTATTTTTTGTGTGAGCCATTTCTTTTTACATATATATATATATGTACATATATATATATACAAATATATACATATATATGTGTGTGTTTGTTTGTTGGGGGTGTCCCCTTTTGAAGTGGAAAGGGAAACCACAAAGAAACCATTGCCAATTTTATGGTTGTTTTCTTTGGGGGGGGGTTCCCTATTCTTGCTGGTGTAGGGGTTAACCTTCCGAGTCCGGGTGATGGGAATGAATCGTTGGGATCCAAATGGGAAACTGAACCTGGAACAGGAGACGGGAGCCACTGGAATTTTCCCTTCCCAACGTGGCAGTGGAAGGGTTCCTGGAGGTTGTTTGTTTTTGTTTCTCCCAGTTGTCAAAGGGAATTCTGTGGAGCACCTGAAGTCTAGAGTCCTGAGCGGCCAATTTTCACACAACCAAGCCATGTAACATTGACCTGCCATGCAAACCTGCCAAGACACGTGCAAATCTGCCAAATTTGCTCGCTGGTGTGATACGGGGAAACCATCAGGGATGCTCCATAGGGGTGATACCAGCGAGTTCTCTTTCCGTTTTTCTCCACATATACCAGGGGGACAGGGGTACGTGGTTGGGCCCCAAGAAACGATGAACTCACTACCAGCACCCTCCAAGGGCAGAAACCCCCGTCGAGCTAGCTTGAGGAACCGATGCTTGTAGCCTCGCTTGCGCTGTTGAGGATTTTGAAGCAGTTATTGAGTGCCCAAACAGAGATGTGTTTGGGAAAAAGGAACCAGTCTGACTCATGGAAACAACCCAAGTTAGGGATCATGGAACCACACGAAATCGACCTGGTCACAACTTGCCACCAGCCACACCGTTCAGGTCTCCCTGTACTCTGCTTATTGCTTCTCTCCTGCCAGACAGTATTGAATACGACGTGCGTATCTATGATACCATCTTTCCACTGACTGAACAGGGATCCGGATGCATTATACACCTGAACATTGCAACTTGTAAATGGTGTTGTGTCCAACCTTATTTTGGTGTTGAAAAAGCAACATGTTTCAAATGGTTGCAAAATGGAGATCTTTTAAGGAGCCCTGCTGATTCCTCACAAACTTGAAGGCTCCGAACATGGGGACATCCAGCATCCAGCCTCTTCCCTGCTCTGCAAGATTTGGGGAATCGCCTCTATCTCAGTGGCCTGGTCACAACCCTTCAGCAACCTTCACAGCCCAAACGACACACCTGCACTTGTATGGAAATGGGATTCCCATCTCCAATGGTTCCTTCAAACTGTATCGCAGAAACGTGGCAACCCAAACACCCTCACGTACTCTCTTGCTTTGCCAGTTTGATTTTGTCTCAGAGAGATTTCCTCCACAACAAGGGTGTTTCTCAAAATAGGGGGTCTCCTTTTTCTATGGTGCTCAGGGTACACCAAACGGAACCAACCACCTGGGGTCCCTAATTTTGAGCAACACACTCCTTTGGCTTCTCATTCAAGCCCGGGTAACTCCCCATTCTTTCCGGGGATCCGAATCTTTCTAGAAAACCAAAAACCCTGAGGAAATGGCTCCGGTTTTTGAAAAGAACGATGGCTGAAAAAAATGGACACGGAAGCGGATCGGAGAATGAATCCGATTGCGCCTGACTGGAGGGCAGAGTGACCTCTTTCCAGGCGCCCACCTCTTCCACCTGCGAGTCGACTTGAAAACCGGGAACCCAAAATCGGGATTGGGCTAAGAAGGGCGTCTGTTTTAAGGTTGGACCCCCCAAAAATGGTGGCTCTCCTTTTGGTTTCCCATTGAACCGCACAAAATGAGTACTCTCAAAACAGACAGACCCGCAAGGTGCTGCTAAAACGTCTAAAACCCAAGAAGGGGTTCATCATGTTGGGACCCATGCTAATTCTGGGTCGCTCCAAACCCCCTGAGCAAAAGGTCGTTAGACCTTTTGTACTCAAGAGAGGCTGTATCCTACATATAATTTGAACTCACATTGACACTTTACATGGTATTCTCATAGACACATATTGGGGCCATCTACCCCGGTACGCAGTTCGGTCGGGTCACTGTCACAACATGCGATGGACCTCGGAACATCACAAACGAACTCCCCGCAGCACCCCCGCGTCTCCGAAAACAAACAACCAAACACATGCATCCGTCGCAATATAGCGCCTGTCTTCGTTCCAAGCCAGGTGCTGGCTCAAGGAACACGCCAGTACCAAGTACTAGGGATGCTCAATGCTCACAAGAATTCACATGATGCCTAGCACCAGGAATCTCCTGTGTGTCGAGTCACCTACCCCAGGCCAACTTCTAATCTTGACGTTGAGAAGGAACCCCACAGAACTTGTAAGCCAGAGCTGGTTAAGCCCTTGCCTTGTGGGGAACCAACATGGTATGTGTCGAAGGGATTGCTGCGCAAATCCGTTCGGTGGCTGGAGGATTTGAACGCCTTTTTCGAGGGGAAATGGGAAACCGCTCCTTAGCCACGAAGCCACTAATGCAATCCACCAATTGGAAGTAAGCTGAGCAAAGGAAACGGCCATGGGTCAAAAGCCCGTACCCCGGTGAACATCCCAATCCCCACTAAAGTAGGTTCTAAAATGGGTGGTTCTAAAATGGGTGGTGCACCTACCCCAAAATGGGATCCCATTGGTTTTGACCCACAGCCAAACCGAGCCAAACCAACACCTATGTCCAACTCCCAGCCTTCTCGAGACACTTGGGCGGAAGCTCTGCGAGCGACGCGTGCCACACCGCGTCTGCCTAGGGCATGTGTGGAAGATGTAGCCCTTAACCTCTCTTTGGGATATGAGGATGGGTCAAAATTAAACCAGGGGACCGCAGGTTTCAGTCCATGCTTCCAATTGCCAGGGCAAGCCATTTTGAGCACCTAGTTCTGGTCTTGGTCTCGAAGGTAAACTCACAACCCGCATGACTCGAGGTCTGGGCTAGCAGAAGGCATCCACCCAAGCAACAAGCAAGCTTGGCAGGTCCAAAACGAATGGACGCCATGCAAAGAACCAAGACCTACAAGTGTTTGCTTGCGCCCGCAAAATATGAACAGACGCACGAAAACCAAGAACAGTAAAGCTTGTCAGATTCTGTGGTGGGTTCCTTTAACATCTGGAGCATCGCTGCCACCTCTCCTTTTCTAAGCCGCCCTGCGTCTGACAGCCACAGGGTGCTGCCTAGGATTAGGGCCTTTTTTTTCTGACGGACAATTGAAACCCACCCTTCCTTAGACCTCCGCTCTGCTTGTCAGGGCTCCGCCCCTCAAAGCGCATGGGACCCAACAGCCCCACCCCTGGCGAAAGCTGGCCCACACCCCAGGGCCTAAACAGCGAGCCAAGCACCAGGAAAACGCCGCGCGTCTATACTTGCCCCTTAAAACTCCAAGCAACCTGGGGAAGTTCTCATCTTTTACAGACTTTTTTAGCCCATGTTACCCAAAAAGTTGAGAGAAGTGGTGTTTTAAAGAGGTAAGTATAACACCCACCATCGGCTTCCCTTACTCGCCCCATCCTCGCCTCACCTTTGAGCGCGCGGAAGGTGAGGGTGGCCATCTGCCCCTGCGCCTGGCGAGACGCGCGTGCTCACTGCCTCTTGTGGTTCGCTGGTATTTGTCAAATCGGCGAAATGTGTCCCAAATTTTGGTTTCCTTGGGCTTGGGGTCAGAGTCTCAAACCATCTTGACCGTGGCCTAAACCCGCAGTAGCAGTGAGAAAAAGCAGTCAAAAAGAGCAAAGCTTTGCGAGCCCGTTTTGAAGACCTTGATCCTTGGGCATGCGTAACTTGAGAGCGCCACGCGCAATCCTTTCTTTGCGTAGTGACGCTGCACCCGATATGTACTTGGCTCGAGAGTTCGCCTGGGATGTTTACCTGGAACTCTGGCCCGGAACATTCGGGTGTGTCAATATGGGCGAAGCCCCAGAACTCAGTTGCCCAAAAGAGCTGGAAATAAAAGATGAGCATCTTTTTTGTGACTCATGACGGTTGCCAAAATGGGGAAACAACCAGGTTGGATCAAAAGGTCGATTCGATTTGGGCAAGTGAGAGAATGTTGGCTTTCCAGTCGCTTTCCCTGCACAGCGACACCCATGTGAACCACGCTCTTTGAAAAAACGCAATGTCCTCGGAAACTTCGGCCGCGCCCAAGCGTTGCTGAAGGGAGCTCGCTTTTTGGAGGCTCTGAGCTGGGAACCTACCGGGAACGGTGCCAACAGGGCAACCAGAGCGTCCTGTACAGGAAGGCACGCAAAGAGAGCAAGCTTTGGGACAAGGACACGCCCAAAGAGAGCAACCATGCCAGGCTTCCTGCTTGCGGGTAACTCACAACTGGAAAAGCATGACCCCGAAGCAAACCGTGTGCACAGAAACCAAAGCTAGAACTTGTCTCTGAAGAGGATCAGGCGTTTGGCCAAGGCCTCAGCGAGTGTCCCGTGCGCGGCGCCCGCCCGTGTCCTTTGGTCCCAGAGTTGACCATGATTTGGTGGGTGAACTAAATTACCGTAATGTTTTCCGTTTGGTTTCCCTCAAAAACCCAAAGTGGAAGACCCGATTCTGTACGATCTGACCCCCCACTGTAAGATGGGCCCTCCAGCGGGCCGTTGGCGTTTTGTTTGATGTCCGGTAGCAGCTTCCGTGATGGTAAACGGTTTCTTTAGGTTAAAATTAAATCCAATTAGGCACGGACACACACTACACTAGCACCAGGGAGGCCTCAAGGCTGTGTTTCCCCTTTCAACCTCGCCCCATGAAAAAAGGAAGCTGCTCATTTTGCAGAGGCCCAAACGGTGATGCCGCAGCATCACGCACAAAAGAATAGTAAAGAACCCTCGTCGTATTGGGAATCCTGTCGCAGCGCCCGTCGTCCGCCTGGCTGGGTCCATTCAATGGATAGCCTCTGCGCGACCCGCTAGATAATGGTTGCAAGTCAAGACAGCCGGCAGAACCCTCAAACTGCAACTGGTTTTAGCAGCAGTGGCCATGGGACAAAGGGCGCTAAGGGCAGTCTTTCTTGTCACTGGATTCTCAAAAAACAGAAAAAAGAGGTAACCAACTCAATTTTGCAAGGGAAGGCCTGACTGTCTGTCTGCTTGCTGACAGGGCGCAGGGCTTTCTTGGATCAGAGCATCCAACTGGTCCTCCTGGTCGTGCAGTAGGCCCCGCTCCTCGGGGTATCGCGCCGAGGGATACCTCCCTAGAAACTTGGTTGGAGGTAAGCCAAGGCACTTGGTCAAATTACGATTTCTTTGTGGTGAAAACCGACCTGTGGTTGGAAACCCAGGAATCAAAGACCGCAGGAGCAACCCAGCTCCTCCTGCAGCAGCTTCCAGCACATTGCCTCCAGATCACCTGGGATTTGAGAGCAAACGAATTTCTAGCCAAACGACAATTTGTCTTCACGTAACTACACTTAGTCTACTTCTGTGCCACGGCGCTCAAATGCCGGCGTTCGTTCCACGACAAACCACGGCAGGCAAGCAAGGCGAAGCAAAGCAAAGCAACCCAGAGCAGGCGAAGCGAGGCAAGGCAAGGCGCGGCAACGAGAAGAAAGTACAGGGCAACGCGAAGCACGTGGAAGCAAAGAAAAGCAACTCAAGGCAAGTTGCACAAAAAGAAAGGCAAAGCAGAGAAAGAAAACACACAAATGAAAAACGAGGCAACGCATCCAAAGGCCAAGCAAGAAAAAACAATCAAAGGCAAACACATCTCACCTTGAATTGGCCCTGCCTGCGCTCTCGCTGAAGTACACATTTGCGAGGTGCTGGATGAACCCTCTGCGAGGATCGCGCGTGTCGAGCGCTCTCGCTGTGGCGCCGTGATGCGCCGTGCAAAAAGTGCTAGATCCCCCTTTCTGGGGGGAGCTCTCGCTGTGGCGCCGTGCAAATTTGCCAAAAAGTGATGAGCCCTCTGCGGGCATCGCGCTTGTCGCAGCGCTCTCACTGTGGCGCCGTTCGAATCTGCGATCGAGAATTGGGAGGAGTGCTCTGGGATCGGGCGAGGATGGAAACTTCCGTCATCCAGCTTCGCTGGAGCATACCTAGAAACTCCGTTGGCGGAAATTTCCGCCCGCTTCCTCAAAGGCAGAAATTTCCGCCGTTGTTCGGAAAAAACGCCGGGGATGGGGGAAAACGCCCGAGCCAAGGAAAAACGCCGTCGCCGCAACGCTACAGTTAGATGCCCACGATGCACTCAGCCCTCAATGGTTGCCAATGTTTTGGCAATTGTCCCAACTGACGCACGCTTCAAAGGACGACGCCACCAAACCATTTTCACCCAGCCCGTCTTGCCAGCAAAGGCTGTGAGAAGGTCTAGACTCGAATGATTGTTTCCCTTGCCCACCCAGCATGTCTCGGCGCGTCTCGGGCGATGGCAGACACCCTGCAGATCCATGGCAGGCTTGCAGTCAGCCATGCAACTAAAACCATGGTCTCAAACGCTGATCAAAGGGGGATGGACGTCCATTGTTTTTCGACCTGGGGAATTCCGCCCGGGGAATTCCGCCCGTTTCCCGGGGAATTCCGCCCGTTTCCCGGGGAATTCCGCCCGTTTCCCGGGGAATTCCGCCCGCGCTCCGGCCCAGAAAGCTCCGAACATTGGACAAGAACACGTTGCCAAGAGTGTCCGGCGTGTTGTGAAGGCCTAAAACATCACCAGGCATTCCCAGAAATAACAAAGGAATGCTCGCCTGTGAATGTTCTGTCGCACCTGCACTTTCCAGGATCGCCAAACTTCCCCCATCCATGTGGGCATCAAAGCAAGCCATGGGTTGATCAGAAAGAAAGAGATGGAAGTCCAACAAGCCATCAACGGCAGGGAACACCATTGAATCGCAGTTCAAAGCAAAAGCAGTGCTCAGAAGTCCAAGCGAGTAGGGCTATGCGATGCTTAAGGTACCTTATCGCGAACAAGCAAAAAACGCCGGCGCCAAGTCAAAAACGCCGTCACGGGGAAAAAGGCGCCTTTTCCCAAAATGGGCGGAAATTTCTGCCGGAAGGATGTTCTAGGTATGTGGTTGTATACCAAGAATCTCTACTCCCAGGTGGATGACCATTCCTGTTTACGCCAAGCAAAGGAACCGGTCTTTTGACCACACATGGGTTCGCGTTGTTGTGTGGGTGTGGTTTGGGGGTGCTTTTTACGGCCAGCCAAAGGCAAGCCAGGCCACTGTGACTACAACATGCCCACATGGGTGGCTCCTCTTTTTTATGGAAGCCCGGAAATGGCGGTTTTCTCTTCAAAACCACAAAACAGGGAACCCTCGAAAAATACCCTCACAAGAACTTGCTACCTGGTCACTGTCGGTGTCAAAGACAAGGGTCAACATGCGCAGCACAGTCTTTTCCGAGATCATGTCCACGAGAAGAACCTCAGCTGCCTCAGGGTGATGAAAAGCATTCCCGGCTGGGCCGCACACATATTTTCATCTTGACGCCTTACTCTCCTTCCAATCATGGAAGCTGACGATCGGAGGGTATTGGCCAAAGGAGTAGCCCTCTGTCTGTTAGCTCTATGATTGTTGGAGGGAGGGTAGTCTTGTCTTAGGTCACCATTTTCTGTAGGACTTGTCTTGGGAACCCCTAAAACTTTCCGAGTTTTGGCCTGGCTTTTGGCCTTATTCTAGAAGCGCAAGGAGAAGTGTGTAAACATATGTGGAGCCTTGCCCGGCTCCCTGGCTCATTGGTGAAGTCAGCGTTGCTTATGCGTTAGCTTTGGAGAACCAGCCTCGCAAGGGTCCAAAATGGCCATAAGTTCCATAAATATGGAATCAGCCTTTGACCGGACATACCACCAACTCGTCTTGTCACATACTGAGGGTCGGCCCTCTCGCAGTAACATTGCTAAAAGAGGAAAACCACAAACTGCATTTGGCCAAGTGGCCCATGGTTGTCTATGATACCAGTGGGCCGTTCCCGCTACTTCATCCTTTTCAGGCTCACAGAAAGTGGCAGAAAGCAGATAAGAATCGTCCTGTCAAACCCCACGTAGTCTAGAATTTGAAAAAAACCGGATCTGTTTTCTTTTCTGGGTGTTTGATGGTTTCCTGGAAAGAAGGATCCCTCGAAAAAATGGAAATGGAAGGTACCCCTAGAATAGTTGGTTTTTGAACAGGGTTTCCCATTTCGAGTCAAACCCAAGTGGCCTTCTTCAAGCCTCGCAGGCAGAACTTGTCCCCCATGGCCCACAGGGCCGTAGCCAAGTCAAAGTCCATGTGTGGGTCGAGGGAGTTTGTCAGCAAGAAGCTGAGCAGCGCAACCACGCACTTGTGGCTTGCTTGCGCATCCTGGCGGAGATCTACCACGCGAGTGGAGGATTCCTGGCCAGGATGACTGTCAGACTTGAGCCAACCCCCCCCCCCCCCCCCAATTTCAACACGTTTGAACAGATTTGGTTTCTGCAACATCCTCTTGGCTTCCCTTTGAGGTGCTGGGGTGCGGGGCTTAACGCATTCTGCGCAACCCTGATTCCTTGTACTCTGCGGTCAACATCTTTTGGAAGTACTCGGATCGCGCAACTAAGATACGCTGGTCAAAGATCAGGGCTGGCCCGTCTGACACCAAGATCTGCACCGGATTGAGCTCCGTGGAAAAGTCGATGTCTGCTTGCGGCTGCGGCAGATCCACGTCTGGCAGCCCGTCCACCCAGGCAACCAAGTGCACCTTCCAGTCTCTGTCCAGCAGCCCCGAGCTCTCTGACAACTCTTCATGCTTCACGAACTCATGCCAGCCGCGATCATTCGCTGCTGAAGAAAAAGTGAAGGTTTCCGTCTTCTTGATGTTTTCCCGAGGTCCCCTGCTGATCAACTTGATGCTGTAGCGAACATCTTTGCACACCCATTCCTGCTGCGGGGAGATCACTTCTACGAACGCAGAGAGAGCCTGTATCCCCGTCCGAGCGCAAGAAGCTGTGCCTGCTGGAAACCTTCGTTGCCAAACGTCAACACAAACTTTGCGAATGTCGAAACTGGGCTGCCCTCAGATCCCCCGCTAAAAGTTTAACGTTTAGTGGGTTAAATGGAAACCACCACTAAACAGTAAAAGGCTATTGGCTGGGAGCCACCAAGAAAAGAGAGTCGGTTCAATCTGATGCACTGACTTGAAGCCAGGGCAGTCATGGTAACGTAGTGACTGTTAGAGCAGTCAAATGCTCAGTTTCCGGGCCATGACTTGCTCATCACTCCACTTGCAATGACCATGAACCAGAATGGAAGGCAGAGATGTAAGCTTGCCGCATTCTTTTCCGGCCCGAAAGCAAAGTTTGACAACACGACAAGTGAGTAGAATTCTTTCAATCAAAGGCTTGTGTGATGCCTACACGATACCTCTGCAGGCATGCGACATCTGGGGGCTCCTGCGCGGCGTACCCAGCACCCACCGCGGAGTGACTATGCGGACTTTGCTTGGGTGCTACTCTTGAGGCTCGCCAGCATGGCTCTGGTCGTAGATAAAACGAAGCAGTGCATGTGGCGAACACCGCTATGAAGCTTGATGTTGACAGAACCTCTTGGCAGCAGCTTTGCGTAGCCTTTCTGCTGCTTGACGGGCGCGTTGGGCTTCATTTTTGCAGCTACAAACATCTCTCCGCTTGCAGCGGGATAGGGGCAAAGACCAAGACAGCAAGCAGTTGCCTGTGAGCCGTAGGCATGCATGCCGTCGCAGGCCCTACGCGGAGCCTATGCCGGGCCAGCAGGGTTTGCTCAAAAAAGGGGGCCACAAAGCCAAGATGGCACGTGAAGCTGCCTACGCAGGATCTACGTGAACGGCCTATGCAATCCTTCTCCGCACCAGATTTGCCTACGCGGGGCTACGCAGCAGAAAGAGAGTTCCCCCCGAATATTGAGCGAACGGCTCAAGTGGCCAAAGGCTGTGTAACTGGTACCCTAAACAAATTGAATTTTCGCCTACAAAGCAAGCCCCAGATCTTGGTGGCTATTGCCCCCTGTGCAAACAGTTCAGCTGATTGTTGGAAGGTAAGACTTACATTTGCCAAGCAAGTTGAAGGTGAAAGTTCCAACCAAATAGAACTCAAGAGAAACATATTTAGTTTGTGCGCAATTGGGCGCCTTTTTTTGCGAACCTCCCTCCTCTAAAGAAATGGGGGTGAGTTTTTGAGGGAAATCAAAAGGTTCACCATTTTTGAGGTCACCCGATTCTTGGCCCCTCTGCAAAACATTGAACTGACTTTTTGTGCCTTCCAATATCAAAGTTTCAACCAACAAGCTAAAGTAACCAAAGACCCGTGAACCCAAAGTCATAAAGAACTAGAATTTCCGCCTGTGTTGAAACTTGCACGTGTTTCAATGCGAATCTACATCAAGGTAACCAAGGGCTTGCCACCCTTTGACAACAGGACAATAGCGATCGGGAGCCTACTATAGTAGCTGGGATCCACTGGGAAAAGGATCATCGCGACCTTTGAGGCCCAAGGCACACCTTGAGCCGGCACTTGACGCCATCCTTCCGCGCGCTGCATGCCGCCGCCGAATGCACCTTTTGGCCTGGGAGGTGTCTTGCCTGCTTTCCTTGATGCACTTCTTGTCTGGACACAATTGCACAAAAAACAAAACAACTGAAACTAGGAATCCCCAAGTAAGGAGCCATGTCGTTAGTTCGGTTGTCCAGATGTGTGTTTTCGGCACTGCTGAACAGCAAGAAATGTGACAGTCAGGACCATCTCCTATCGCAATCAGTTTTCCTCATGATGGCTGGGGCTTGCCATAAATAGGTGCGAGTTACATCAACAAATAAAACAAAATGAGCCTTGGCTAGCCGCAGCACCATTTCAAGGTTCCGGTCCGATTCCTCCAAGAAAGCGAGTCACCCATTTCGGGCCTGGGACCTGCCCAAGGTGCCCTGTTTTCCCATATCTCAAGGTTTGCTGTAGGCAACGTGGGAATGACGGGTCCACTAGGTTGGGTCAATCCGACATTTGTCAGGCCCAAGAACTTAACCCAAAATTGCTTAGAACAAGGGTACCAACTTTTTCTGCAGTCTATTTTACTAGGGGAACCGAATCTCCCAACCAAAAATGGTAGAGAAGGGCACCAATCGCTGGGGGACCTAAAACCTTTTAGGACCGAGACTTGACATTGCCCCACCATAGAACCTGCACAGTTCTAGCGGTACCTTCCATTTCCATTGTGCAGAAATGTGACTTACCAAGGATTCTAAGGGTACTTTCCCAATTTTTCCAGGGATCCGAATCTTTCTAGAAAACCTCCACAATCCAATGGAGAAAAACAACGCCGCGTTTTTGAAAAGAATGATGGTTGAAAAGAATGGAGAAACAACCCCTAGAACAATGGTTGGACCATCTGCATGGCACCGGTTGCAGAACCCCCTAACCAGTTTCCACCAGCGAGTCATCTTTTCCTCTGTCGGCTTCGGCCCGCCTGGATCGAAATTCCAGGGACACTCCACTGCCAAGTCCAAGCGCGGCATGGCAGTCGCGCGCTGCAAGGCCCTTCCTGGATCCGCTGGAACACGAGGGCTGCGGATGCCAGAATGGGCCGCAGGTTTCACGATTGAAACGCACCTGATGTTTCTTTGGGGAAGGTAGCCACTAGCGAAGGATCAGTGGCTCCCGAATTTGAGGCATTTCCTTTGGTTTTCCAGAGATCCTTAGCGCTGTTGACTGTTCGGTTGGGCTTTTGGCTGCTGGCTGTTTGTTGGTCTGTTTATGGTTTTGTCGCCCTGAGGCTCGGGAGCAACCCTCTCTAACCCTAACCTCTAACCCTCTAACCCTAACCTCTAACCCTAACCTCTACCCTTACCTCCCTCTAACCCTAACCTCTAACCCTAACCTCTACCCTTACCTCTAACCCTAACCTCTAACCCTAACCTCTAACCCTCTAACCCTAACCTCTAACCCTAACCTCTACCCTTACCTCTAACCCTAACCTCTAACCCTAACCTCTAACCCTAACCTCTAACCCTAACCTCTAACCCCAACCTCTAACCCTCTAACCCCACCTCTGACCCTAACCTCTACCCTTACCTCTAACCCTAACCTCTAACCCTAACCTCTAACCCCAACCTCTAACCCTCTAACCCTACTCGAACCCTGCCTCTAACCCTAACCTCTAACCCTGACCTCTAACCCTAACCTCCAAACCTTAACCTCTAACCGTGAGGATGGATAATCATGATGAAAGACTACGGGAAGATGACGGAAGACTACGGGAACATGACGGGAAGCTCTACGGGAAGCTGACGGAAGACTGTGGGAAGATGACGGAAGACTACGGGAAGATGACGGAAGACTATGGGAAGATGATGGAAGACTACGGAAAGATGACGGGAAGCTGACCGAAGACTACGGGAAGATAACGGAAGACTGCGGGAAGATGACGGAAGACTACGGGAAGATGACGGAAGACTCCACGGAAGACTACGGGAAGGTGACGGGAAGCTGACGGACGGCGGAAGACTGTGGGAAGCTGACGGAAGACTACGGGAAGATGACGGAAGACTACGGGAAGCTGACGGGAAGATGACGGAAGACTGCGGGAAGATGACGGAAGAGTAACTACGGGAAAAGATGGCGGAAGACTACGGGAAGATGACGGGAAGCTGACGGAAGACTACGGGAAGATGACGGGAAGCTGACGGAAGACTGCGGGAAGATGACGGAAGACTACGGGAAGATGACGGAAGACTACGGGAAGATGACGGAAGACTACGGGAAGATGACGGGAAGCTGACAGAAGACTACGGCAAGATGACGGAAGACTACGGGAAGACAACGGAAGACTACGGGAAGATGACGGAAGACTACGGGAAGACTACGGGAAGCGACGGAAGAGTGCGGGAAGATGACAGATGACGGAAGACTACGGGAAGACGACGGAAGACTCGGAAAAGATGACGGGAAAATGATGGGACTACGGAAGATGACCCTAACCCCCAGCCTCTAACCCTGACGTCTAACACGGAAGACTACGGGAAGCCGATGGGAAGATGACGGAAGACTGCGGGAAGTTGACGGAAGACTACGGGAAGATGACGATGATGATGATGATGCTGATGCTGCTGAGGATGATGAAGATGATGATGATGATGATGATTATGATGATGATAATGATGAAGAGTGATGATGATGGTGATGCCGATGATGATGATGACGCCGCTGACGATGATGACGATGATGATGATGATGAAGTTCGGGGTTGGTCCTCGTTAGACTACCGGCCTGACGTCAACCAAAAAACTCCCGCAAAAGGACAAGTCTCTTGCGCCTTTTTGGTCACGGCAACCGGGAAAAAGGAGCGGTTGCATCCCCAGCTTCACCAGCATCATACTGCCTGTCTCTAGCGTGATGCTAGGGATGCTGGGGATGCAAGACCTGCCTTTTTTGTCTTGGACAACCGGGAAAAAAGGCAGCTTTTGCATCCCCAGCTTTGCCAGCATCATCTCGCAAATGCCTTCGATGATGCCTAGCATGCTGGGGACAGAAGCTGCCTTTTTGGTCTGCCACGACCGGGGAAAAAGACAGCTTTTGCATCCCCATCTTTGCTAGCATCATCCTGCTGAGGATGCCGATGCCGATGGTGATGTTGTTCTGATGATGGATGATGAGGATGCTGAGGATGATGATGACAGTGATGACGATGATGATAATGATGCTGATGCTAATGATGATGATGTTACGGGGGTCGGCGGCATCAGGCGTCAGCCTGCTAAATCCGGCTACGCCTCCTGGGGTAGCATGTCGCCGCTAGGCAATTAGCCTGCTAGCTTTAGCTATAGGGGGTGCACCCTGGTGCCGCCGACCCTCGCCACTTGGTCGTGATGCGCGGCTTAAATCCGGCACCTCTGCATCACCAGCTCGGGCTTGCGGTTTTGCTTGCCCGTGGGAAACCCTCGCAAAACATCGCGTATATGCAGGGTTTAGGCCATGTGGCTGACATCATCAGGGTCTGGGGTTGGGCCTGGGTGATGCTTCAGCGGGGCTTGGTCTGCATCATCAAGACTTCCTTCCAAAAAGCCTCTCAACCCAGAGGCTCATTCTTGCGCATTTTGGCGCCAAGCGCTGCTGGGCATGCCGTCCTCGCTCTCCAAAACGCTGTAAATACCGCCAAAAAAGGAAAACGCTGCTATTTGCGGTGTTTTGTTGCGTTTGCGTTTCCGGGCTGGTTTGCGGGCTGTTCTTTTTGGGCTGCTGTTTCTGGGGCCTCTGGCACGCGCGCGCGACCCCATGTCAGCCTTCTGGGTTGGGGCCCGGCTGGGGCCCAGAAAGCTGGCATCCCCGGCATCACATGCAAAACCTAACCAGCCATAACATAGCACAGGATATGTTTCTCATACAAAAACCATGACATGACATGGTCTAACTTCAAAGAGGCGTAGCCGGCTAGAGGCCGCAGGCCCAGAAAATAGAGTTTGACAGGATCCTTTGAGGGATGCGTGGCGTTTTCAGAACTAGGGACTGATAGAGCCTCCCTCTATTGGTCTACTAGGGTGTCTTAGGGGCCTCAGAAAGGGCTTGCGGGGAACCCCAACCCTTTTCGGATAGCAAAGCCAGCATCCCAAAGCAGTGGTCCACGAAGGGGTGGAAGGGGTGGTTTTCCTTGACTCAAAACATTGCGCCCTTCAAGCTCCGTGGGCAAAGTGGCAAGTGGCAAGTGGCAAAGTCGGAACTTCCCACTTGCTTACCAGGAGCGATCAGCTGCAAGGCTGAAGTGAGTTTAATTGAGCGACCTCCATGTAAGAGCTGCATGAGGGCTACATTTTCTGGATAAGCTTGCCCGGATCACACACCTCAATAAGGATTCTGCCAGGGATATTATCATGGGCTCAAGCCGAGTTTATCTTCATAACCCGCGATCGGTGAGTTATAACCGGGAGTTGCAGTTGGGTTGCTGCTCGAAGATCTTAGCAGAAAAGTCAGCAGCAAAATGCATGAAGCTGCAGGTGGAAGAAGGGATTCCCATTGATTTTCTGGGCGGACATTTCGGACACATCTCAAAACCATGAACGGGTGGAGACCATGTTTGCACAATTTAGAGGGTAATGTTCATCTGTTTGCCTGTGTTATAGCTTCCTGCTGTGTTTCAGGGGATGTGTTGTCGTTCCCTCTTGATTTCATGGGAACCGCCAATGAGTGGTGAACATATTGTTGGTCATGTCTGGACTGGCGAGTTTTGCAGCCCAGCCAAAAGCATCATGAATAATCAGCTCCATCCATCGCTCTTGTTCAACAACACACACACACACACACTCTCTTTTTAAATGCAAACATTGACTCGGTTGCTCCTCTGCTAAAAGTTTAACTTTTAGTGGTGTAATGGACAACCCATTAGTAACATCCAAGCAAAATGCACCAAAGTTGATGGATCCAGTCTTTTGTGGCCAATTCCTGCTAGCAATGGTCTTTCGATTGGAATGCATGAAGCAGCGCTAGAACCAAAGCAAAAGGCACTTTTGCGACCCACGCGTGGTCCCATGGCTGTATCGAGCTGAGAGTGAAAGCCGAAAATCAGAAGCTGCACATTGTTGCCGAAATGGATGGGATCACTGGGCTGCCTCAGATCCCTCGCTAAAAGTTTAACTGTGGGTTAAATGGAAAGTACCACTAACCACCAAAAGGCTAAAAGCTAAGGGGATGGCTGGGAGCCATCAAGATCAACACAGCTAGCGGAACCCAATCGATGCCAACCGGTGTGGCACGTGCGCTCAGCTGGTCTTCTGCATCTTGCGCTTGCCAAGCAGGATCAGCTTCTTGGCCAGAGCCTGAGCTTGGGGTCTGACACGTATCGGGGCTGCCCGTTTTCAGATCCCCCGAAAAGTGATTTTAGCAAGTCAAATGGAAATCCAACCACCAAACACTAAAAATATCTAAAAAGCTAAGGAACCGGATGGCTGGGAATTACTGAGGTATGTAGTCTGTTCCTGTCCCCTCTCGTCGGGGTGATGTGATGTTTTCTTTTTGGGCAGGTTGCCCCCTTTTCAGGGTCATGGTGTGACTTTTTCGGAGGGTGCCCTTTTTGGGGACTTGGTCAGGTCTGCCACTTCAAAAAACATCACCTGGCCAGACGCATCCTGCAAGTGTCAACTTTTTGCTGGGAAAACCGGAAGAATGAGGGAAACCAAAGGGGCAAATATGCAAAAGTTGGTCCAGTCTGGCACTGATATAGGTTTGTCTCAACACAGGGGGACCCATCAAAACTGGCAGGTCTCCTTTTGGTTTTCCTGAGCAATAAGCTGAAAAGAGCACCCTCAAAAGAACACGCACACACACACACACACTCGCTTGTATTGACAAGAACCCTGACTCGTTGCGCCGCGGCGCTGGGGTCTGTTGGATCACCGCGTCCAGTTGATCCTCCTGTCGGACCAACAGCCCGCCATCTGCTTGCAGCATCTGCCAGCACAACTTCTCCAGATGGCCTAGGCTGAACGCGTTCGCAAAGGGAAAGCGGGAACTCCCGGCTTGGGGGTCCAAAGCTCAAACTCTTTTCAGGTAGTTTTGAAGGTAACCAACAGCGAAAATAACCTGCCACAGGGATAAGCCCACTTTTTTGAACAGTTCTAAGCAACAGCTCTAAACGGGTCAACACTCTTTTTGAGCTTTGTCAGGTTTTTTAGGGGGGAAAGGAACAGATTCTTGTGGGCGTGGTTTGTTCTTGTTGGAATCCAGAAACGGTGACAGTTGAGTCCAAAAGCGCAACCCAATCGCTGCAAGATCTCTACCAATGAGAATCGGGCGTGGTCAACTTGTTGTGAGGCTTCCCCCGTTCCGGACGTGGCTTCAAGGGGAAACCAGGACAACTGTCACACTGGAGTCTCCCCTATTCAAAGACAAAGCGGGCAAACCCAAAAACGAAAGGACAAACTCTCCTGCTTAGTCAAACAGAGCGTGCCCAGGTAGGTCTCGCAAGTGAAACAGGAATGCTGGCATGTCGCCACCAATATCTAGGACCTGGTGCAAAATGTGCAGCACGTTCTCTTCCGAGAGCATGTCCTTGAGCGTGCACCGTGCTGCCTGCCAACAAACACATGAGCAGCTGATGCCTGAAAGAATGGGGAATCAGCCCCTAGAATTTCGGCTGCTCCAGCGCACTGCCCGAAAAGGCTGCGAGGGCGAATTTTCAGCAACGTAGCCAGGGCTTACGTGCGTCTTGCGTGTGGCCTTATGTAGTCTATTTTTGTAGGGGGTTCCCCTCCCAACTCCCAACCAAAAAAGGGGTGAACAAGTTGGCACCTAGCTGGGACACCTACAAGGGGAACTTATGTTTGACGGGCTGAGCTTATGCGTGATATCGTGTGATGCTTGCGCACCATGTTTCCTCAACATCTGCTTATCCCACCTGAAGCCGCTCAAGACTTTTGTTCACCCAGCAAGTTGGTATATGACACAACTCCCACTAAATGAACGTGGAGGTTTAACATGGTGTTGCCCCTCGACCTCCTGTGAAAGGAACAGGCACATTTGCAACCCGTTGACTCCCTTGATTCATCACACTCAGGACCCCAGCCCCGTAAGTTATTATGCCATGAACACGTACCCTGCCTCCCTCAAATCTCGCAAGCAGAATTTGTCCGCTATGGCGTGCAGCGCTAAAGCCAGCTCCAGATCCACATCCGGGTCGAGGCACTTTGTCAGGAGAAAGCTTAGCATTGCGGACACGCACTGGTGGCTTGCGTTCGCATCCTGGCGCAGGTCAACTACGCCAGTTGACGCTTCCTTGCATTCCGCAGCGAACATCTTTTGAAAGTACTCGGAGCGTGCCACCAAGATACCTGGGCTGCCCTCAAATCTCCCGCTAAAAGTGACTAACTTTTACCACTAAACACTAAAAGTCTCCAAAGCTAAGGAGCCGGATGGCTGGGAGCCGCCAAGATACGTTGGTCAAAGATGAGGGGTGGCCCGTCTGGCACCAAGATCCGGACCGGCTGAAGCTCGGCGGACAAGTCGATTTGTAGGGCATTGCCTTGGTTGACGTTGGAAGGGGAGCAACAACTTAAATCTTAGCAGTTAAGGCGGGATTTCAACCCCTAAACCATAATAAGCAAAAATGTAAAATGCTTCCCAACAACAACCATGTTGCGAGGCTTCGCAAAAGGAAGGTTGCTGACCGAAGCACGCACGCGGACCTTGGAGTCTCCATCCAACAGTCCCGACCCGCGCGTCAGTTCCTGAAGCCTCACTAGCTTGTGGAAGCCATATTCCGCGGGACGGCCGGGGCGGCCGTCCCGCGGAGTGAAAGTGTGCGTACGTATCTTCAGAATCTCCTTCCCCACGATGCTGCTCATCACCCGAATGCTGCACCGCACATTCTTGCACTCCCATCCTTGCATATTCTTCTCGGGGGGTAGTACCCGCACAAAAGCAGAGATCGCGTTTCGAACCTCGCCTGTTCCGGCCGGATACCTTCGTGCTCGGTCACAAGCTGCTTGCAAACACCAAAAAAACATCCAAGACATGCTTGTGCCAACAAACCAGCAACAACGTAACCACTAGCAAACAAACAGAATGCCATACTTGCGCAAGTTGATATTTGTTTGCCTCACCTGTTTGAGGAAGCTTGATAATCTGATAGAGGCAGCCTTTTGAGACCATGACACATAGACGGCTTTAGCCAAACGAGCTGCTAAGCTCTGCCAAGGTACACCCTCAGCTGGCATCTGAAACCACCGGGAGGGCCAGCAATGGGAGAATAGAGTTTTTCGCCTCTGGTCAAGCGAAAGACAGGAACATGAATTTGCACCAAACCGTAGGTGATCTGTTGGACAAATTGATGGCTCCAACACAGCGAAATCTATTTCTGTCCACACCTAGGTCCTCCAGTAGAGAGGTTAGAATAAGGGTACCAACTTTTCCCTGTCGTCTATTTTAGTAGGGGGTTCTCAACCAAACAAGGGGTGAGAAAGGGCACCTAGCTGGGGGACCTAGAAACCAACCCAAACGGACACCTGTGCACCAAGGGCAGAGCATCCTCATTGATGTTCCCTTTCGTGGGCAACCTTGGCCGCTCTCACCTCAACATGTGGCTCACCCGAAGCGATCCTTCGGCAACGCGGCAACAGGGAGACGACGCCGTGGTCATAGAAGTAAAAGGTCTTTGATTTTGACTCACCAGCCAGATGGGAGAACTAGAAGCATAATGTTAGTTTGTCTCAGTATGTCCAAATCCGAATTCGCAATCTGCTCCGCACCTGGCGCGTACGTCCATGGGGATGCTACAACCAGCTCCAGCTGCTCCACTGATGTGCTGACGTGCGGCATGGCACACGGTGGATCGCAAACGGCGGAGGCCATTGGGATTGTTTCAAAGCTATCCCAGTGGATCCAGTAACCCCGGAAACTAGGTACCAGGTAACTACTCGATGGACCAGTTCTGAGTCGATCTAAGCCTCAACATTGAGGCGCTCGACATGTCCAACAATATTCTTACAAGAAAGATGTGGGGAGTGAAACAATACTCCTGGTCGCCAAACGAGCAGGCTAACTTTTCTCATTTCGTGGGAGACCTCATCTTGTTTTCCCCAAAAGGTTGTCCCACACCTTTTGACCAACTCCCTATGGAACACCCAGTTGGCAAAAAGTTCTCACGTCCTAACATCCCGCAAAATGCAAAGCTTTGATCAACCCTTGGGGAAACACCATGGGAACCCGACAGGTGCCTGTTGGCTGGGCCTTCGCTGCCCGGGTCTTCACATCGGAGCCATTTGCTAAGTTGCCTCGAGGTTTTCATCTGGTTTCCCCCAATTCTACTGGATCCTTGCTTCAAATTGCAAGTGAAAAAAAATCCGAGCCATGCCTCGCAAGGAGCGAACCGCCCAAGTTTTGTCTTGAAGAGGCCCGTGGGCGTGATATCGCGACCCCATGAGTGGCACTAAATGGGCTTCAACATGTGGACAGGGCGTTCTGTCGGCCCGTCGACCGGCATGTGGGCTGAAAACCACCCAAATGTGCGAAGGCTTTGAGCCGTCCACAGCCGCAGGTTCAGAAAGAAGGCTGAAGCTGGCTAAGGCCAAGTTTAGGGATCGATCAAACGCGAGGGCACCGGTTTTTCCCCAACAGCTGAAAGCTTTGGGGTCTCAGCCCAGATAGGCTCCGGGGTGGTCCGGGGCGGCCCTGAGGTAAGGTTCTACGAGGGTTCCACCAGGGTTCCACGAGGTTCTGCGAACACTAAAAAAGTGCACCATGCTGTTGGGGATATCACCTGAGCTTATTTTGTTTGGCATGAAAGGAAACCAAACCGGAAAGACACATTTTTGAGGTTCCTCTATTTTGACACATGCCCACATGGGTATGAACCACTGCCACCCGAACATGGAATCGGAATGCTATTTCTACTTTTAACACGTGGGAGCAGCATGAATCATAAGAAGTGGAATGGGAACAATTGAACCTCCCTCCCCCTCAAAGTCGGCGATGTGTCTTCGGTGTCAAGATCAAAACTACCAGAGAGCACCGAGCCTCAAACCAAGACACACGCACCGCATTGAGATGTATTCGCTCCATGCATTTTGGACGGTGTTGCAACCAAGTTGGCACTTGGCACCGTGTAGTTTGCAACCACGGGTATGCCTTGCGAGCTTTCTGGGAACGGCCTGCAACGCTGGATGGACTCAAAGATTGCCTCACTTGCTGAGTGGATGGCCAAAAAGAAGTCCAAACTTTTTATTTACCACTAAAATGGTCTTCCCAAACAGTTTAAAGTTCATGAACTCAGGAAGTGAGTTGCAGCCTTTTAAATTGAAGAGAAGCCATGTCTCGATGTCTCGAGGTTGGCGCTTCCAGAGAGTGACCCGCAACGTGAAAAAGCCCAGTCCGTTGGTGGTCAAGTTAAGTGGGGAACTCGAAAAACAAGAAGGGAAACCGGTCTGCCACCCACCAACTGGGGCAAACCGAAGTTCTGAGCAACCCATGTGGCCATGGGTCAAAAGCCAAAATCAAATCGTACCCCCAGTGAATATCCGATTCAATCCCCACTAAGATCCCGAAAAATGGGTGGTGCACCTACCCCAAAATGGGTCCCATTGGATTTGACCCACAGCCATGTAAATCACAGACTCTACGTGCAGAACCTACTTGCACTATCTTCAACCGAGCAATCCGCAGCATGTACAAAAGGAGTCGACCCTGTAGAAACCTCAAATGCTTTGCAAACCTGGGAAATGATTCTGGCAAGAGCACGTAACACGGCGGCATCATGGATGCCGCAAATATTGCAAATGGGGGATCTGAGAAGCCCATGGCTGTACAGTTGAGCATGGTTGGCTTACTTGCAATATAACAAAGGCATCTGTAGAGCCCCCAAGCATGCAAGCAACACAGGGGTGCCCAGAGCACCCAAGCGGGTTTCTCAAAACGGGCCCCTTTGGAGGGAAACCAAAAAGGGAATCCAACCCACGTGTCTCGGGTGTCTCCTTAGGGTACCCTTGGGGGTCCTAGACCCGCGACGAGTGACGGGTGCGCGAGTCTGGATCCCACTTTTCCGAAATGAGTCAGCTGTTCCAGTTGGACTGCGGTTGGCCGAGAAAAGTCCTGGAACTTGTTGTTTAACACCAAGATGGTGTTCCCAAAAAGTTTAAAGTCCATGAACGCAGGAAGTGAGCTCTGGTGGACATCAATTTCCGTGAGGATCGTTGTTTTGGACGAGTTTTTGGAGGGAAGCTGGAGCGTTGAAACTCATAGCCTTGCCTCTGTGCAAATGTCAAAACTTGCTACCGCAAGGGGCGTGTGTGAAGTAGACGGTTCCAACAGTGGTTGAAACTTGGAGCTCATCCCATCTCCCAACTGAACCCCGAACGGACCGCCTGCAAACATTGACCAAACATGGTCATGGTTGCCCTACCAGCAATCCTCATGGTTGTCCAAGTCCCCGACAAAGTTAATGACCATCCTTACTCACCCCAAGCAAAAGCAGTAGATTCTTACGATGGCTGTCCAACTCTCCTATTGAGGGTTCCATGACCATCCCTAAATCAGAGTAAAACAAGCAAATCTGCAGAATGGTTGCCAACCTCTCGTTAGAGTTAAAGGGTTGGTGACCATTCTTTCAAATTGTGTTTGTCACATGGGGGTGATTTCTTTTGAGGATGCCCACTTTTGCTTGGTTTTCAAAGGACACCAGAAGCCAAGCATTTTAGGGTCCGCCATACTGAGACAAACTCCTATGGGGGGTTCCAAACTTCAATCCTTGCCCAATACGCAGCCAGTCTTTCAGCTTTTGACACATCGGGCAACGGCTTTCCTCACTTGCCCGGGCAAGTCGAAATGAAAGCTCAACTTTCTGTAACTTTGACTACACTACCACGTCCTTGCGGAACTCCTGGCAAAAACACTCATTTTTGGAGCGCATTATGCTTTTGACTGGGATGCAAAACTCGCCAGTCCAGACGTTACCAACAATATGTTCACCACTCAGTAGTCCGGTACACCCGGATGACTGCTTTGGGACGCTGGCTTTGCTCACCGAAAAGGGTTAAAAGGGTCGGGGGGGGGGGGGCCAGGCAAACTCTCAGGTCCTTTGGACCATTTGTGGCTTTCCATGTGGTGCATATTTTTAACATAGCTTGTTGGAAGGGAGCCGGACTCGGAGCTGGAGGTATTCAAATGTGCCTTCTGGTTTTTTTGGCGCAGGGGATTCTTCGCTGGCGGCTGCCGGCACATTTTCTGCATAAGATTGCCCGAATTTTCGCACCCCAATAAGGATTCTGTCAGGGATATCTTTATCATGGGCTCAAGCCGAGTTCATCCTCATAACCCGCGATCGGTGAGTTAATCAGGAGTGGCAGTTGGGTTACTGCTCGAAGATCTTAGCAGAAAGTCAGCAGCAAAATGCATGAAGCTACAGTTGGAAGAAGGGATTGCCACTCATTTTCTGGGTGCATGAAAGTAGACATTTCAGGATGCATCTCGAAACCATGAGCGGGTGGAGACCATGTTTAACACTGTTTGTGCAGTTTAGAGCTGTGTTATAGTTTCAGGGTATGTGTTGTCGTTCTGGGAACTGGTACTGAGTGGTGAACATATTGTTGGTAACGTCTGGACTGGCGAGTTTTGCAGCCCAGTCAAAAGCATAATGCGCTCCAAAAATGAGTGTTTTTGCAATCCCACCTGTACAGAGCAGTTACTGCGAAACATCCCCTGCATTATCGTGCGTTTGGAAGTCTATTTTTTGGGTATTTAGGGGGGGTTGCTAGAATCTGTTTTTGATGGTTGATTTCGGGAAATATCGAAAACAAAACACCTGGTGTTCTGCACTTTTTTGGCTAGCCGGCTGCATTCCCAGCATTCCCGTCATCTCTGGTATTTTCTGTGTTTGGTCAATTGTGCGTGGGGACTGTCCACTGGCGTCGGCGGATCGCGTAGCGATTTCAATAAGAGTATTTCTAGTAGTGATAGATTCCCTTTAAACCAACAGGGGAAAATAAAAAAACACAAAAACTTAACCAAATGGAAGAAACATTGGAACGCATGAAGCACTGCTAGAACCAAAGTCAAAGGCACACGCGCAGTCCCATAGCTTATTGAGCTGAGTGTGAAAGTCGAAAATCAGAAGCTGCACGTTGTTGCCGAAATGGATGCAATCAACACAGCTAGTGGAACCTAACATAGCCTAGGTCCAGATTCGAGAGGTTAGAATAAGTTGGTACCCTTTTTCTGTAGTCTATTTAGTCTATTTTAGGTCCCGAACCCTCTCAACCAAAAAACAAAGAAACGGGTGAGAGGTCGGGCACACCTAGCGCACCTAGGGGGACCCAATGGACGCTCGGTGTTTTGCAGGTGCGCTCAGGTCTTCTGCATCTTGCGCTTGCCAAGTAGAATCAGCTTCTTGGCGAGAGCCTGTTCGGGTGACGCATGCGACGTAGGCTGTTCTGGTGCCACTCTCCTCGGGTTGAGTTTTTTTTTTTGGTGAGGGCAACCATTTTCAGGGTCATTGGCGACTTTTCTGTCTTTCCTTTGGAGGGTACCCTTTTTGGGGGGTATGTGTGTGTGTGTGCGGGCTTCTTCGGAGTGCAATTTCCGGGCGTGCGTTTCGAAAGGGAACCAAATGGTCAGCCCGCTCTTGGCAGGTTCCGCGGGAGAAGGCCATATGGGCCATATATGGGCCATATGGGCCATATGGGTTTATCTTTCAAAGACCCTCAGGATGGCAGTCCTTTGAAGTTTCCCTTTCAAACCCTAATTTGTACCTTCACAAAAAGGACCGCCTGCCAACGCGAACAAAACTGACTCGTTTGGCTTCCTTGAATCTTCCCAAAAAATGCTGGGCAACTGGCTTCACTTTTGAGAACGGAGTACGCCCGATCACTAGGAACTCCCAGTGGCCATGGGCAAAAAGGGCATCCTTTTTGGTTGGTTGAGTTTACAGGGGAACCCTCCCGAAACAAATGAAAAAAGGGCGCCACTGGGCAACCGGGGGAAGGCGTGAGCCACTTAGGTGACCAAATCCTTTCGTAATCCAAGGGTCTTCAGAACGAGCCCAGAGGTCCAAGTGATCCTGTTGCCACCTTTTCGGTAAGCTTGGCATACCCTTGACCTTGTTTTGAGCGGAAACAGCTGCCTCTTGTCAGAACAAGCATTTTCCGAGAAGGCATATTTGTTTCAGTGAGGGGTCGCAAAATTGAGCCCCAGCATACTTTGGTTTCCTTCATTCCGGTTTTCCCAGTAAAATGTTGTCGCATGTTGCCGCTTGTAGGATGTGCACGTCTGGCCAAGTTATGCTTTGAGTAGCAGACCGACCAGTCCCCAGCAACCGATTGCAAAGAATTAAAGCTGGTGAGCCGATTCGCCAGTGAAGCTCCCAAGTCTGGCAATAATATAAATATGGCTCAAAAAGCAGGAATTCCAAAATGGGTTGCCCGGGTAAGTGGAAACATGGGTACCAAAACCTGCGTAACCCTAGCTCTTTAATTTTGAGCCACCGCCATATAGGCTTGTCTCAACAAAGGGGGAATCAACACTGGCGGGTCTTCTGTTGGTTTTCCTGAGCAATAAGCTGAAAAGAGCACCCTCAACAGAACACACACTTGTTTTGATAAGAACCCTGACTCTTTTCGCCGCGGCGCCGGGGTCTGTTGGATCACCGCGTCGAGTTGGTCCTCCTGTCGGACCAACAGCCCGCCATCTGCTTGCAGCATCTGCCAGCACAACTTCTCCAGATCGCCTAGGTTGAACGCGTTCGCAAAGGGAAAGCGGGAACTCCCGGTTTGGGGTCCAAAGCTCAAGCTCTTTTCAGGTAGTTTTGAAGGTGACCAACAGCGAAAATCACCTGGGATAAGCCCACTTTTTGGAACAGTTCTAAGCAACAGTTCTAAGCGGGTCAACACTCTGTTTGAGCTTTATCAGATGTAGGGGGGAAAGGAACATATTCTTCTTGGCGTGGTTGGGCTTTTCTTGGAATCCAGAAACAGTGGCAGCTGAGTCCAAAAGCGCAGCCCAATCGCTGCAAGATCTCTACCAATGAGAATCGGGTGTGGTTACCTGTTTGTTTGGCTTTCCCAACTTCGACATGGCTTCTACGGGAAACCAGCGAAACCAGAGAAAACTGCCACTCTGGAGGCTCTCCTATTCAAAGACAAAGCGGGCAAACCCAAAAATGAAAGGACACATTCTCCTGCTTACAAACAGAGCGTTCCCAGGTAGGTCTCGCAAACGGAACAGGAATGCTGGCATGTCGCCACCAGTGTCTAGGACCTGGCTCAAGATGTGCAGCACGTTCTCTTCCGAGAGCATGTCCTTGAGCGTGCACCGTGCTGCCTGCCAACAAACACATGAGCAGCTGACATTAGGTCCTCCAGTAGAGAGGTTAGAATAAGGGTAACCATACCCTTTTTTAGGTGCCATTTCGGCTCCAGCGTACTGCCCGAAAAGGAGGCGAGGGCGAATTGTTAAGCAACGTAACCAGGAACTTACGCACATCTTGCGTGTGGCCTTTTGCGTGCCTTGCGCGCCGGATGCAACTACTGTGTGTGGAGCTTTGGTTGGCTTCCTCAGTTGTTCAGTGACCCTGGAAAAAAAGGAACCTTTTCTTGGGAAGCCAATTTTTGGTGAGGCAGCCACCCAAAAAAGGGAAAAGGAAAAATACTTGGTGCCACTGAACAACTGAGCTTCTGTGAACTACATACAAAGGGGATCGTCGCCACGGCCAGCTGAGAAAACCAACGCAGGCATCCTTTCATTATACACCTGAACATTGCCTGGTACATGGTGGTTTCCCTGCATTTTGGCGGACAAAGCCATGTTTCAAATGGGCAACATGTATCTTTTAAGGAGTCCTGCAACACGGCATCCACAGCGGTCTGCCCGTTTCCGTTTCCGGCGGGGGGGCACTTGTCAAGTAGCTGCCCTCTCCAAAACGCGCCCGGAGCAACGGCGTGAATTTCCATTGTCTGAAATCCCAGGCCGAACGCGCATGACACAGCTAGCAGCCCGTTCTCCAATTTGTTCGGCAACATGCTGAATAACATATGTTTGACAGGCTGAGCATATGCGTGATATCGTGTGATGCTTGCTTGCGCACCATGTTTCCTTAACATCTGCTTATGCCTCCTGAAGCCGCTCAATATTTTTGTTCACCCAGCCAGTCGGTATATGGCACAACTCCCACTAAATGAACATGGAGTTTTAACATGTTGTTGCCCCTCGACCTCTTGCGAAAAGAACAGGCACACTTGCAACTCGTTGACTCCCTTGATTCATCACACTCAGCACCCCCAGGCCCGGAAGTTATGCCATGAACGTGTACCCTGCCTCCCTCAAATCTCGCAGGCAGAATTTGTCTGCCATGGCTTGCAGCGCCAAAGCCAGCTCCAGATCCATATCCTGGTCGAGGCACTTTGTCTGGAGAAAGCTTAGCATTGCGGACACGCGCTGGTGGCTTGCGTGCGCATCCTGGCGCAGGTCAACTATGCCAGTGGACGATTCCTTGCATTCTGCAGCGAGCATCTTTTGAAAGTACTCGGAGCGTGCCACCAAGATACCTGGGCTCAGTTCCCCCGCTCAAAGTTTAACTTTTAGTGTGTTAAATGGAACTACCACTCAACGCTAAAAGTCTAAAAAGCTAAGGAACCGGATGGCTGGGCACCACCAAGATACGTTGATCAAAGATGAGGGGTGGCCCGTCTGGCACCAAGATCCGGACTGGCTTGAGCTCCGCGGAGAAGTCGATCTGCAGACCATTGCGAGGCTTCGCAAAAGGAAGATTGCTGACCGAAGCACGCACGCGGACCTTGGAGTCTCCATCCAGCAGTCCCAACGCGTGAGTCAGTTCCTGAAACGTCACTAGCCTGTGGAAGCCACATTTCGGGGGGCGGCCGTCCCGCGGAGTGAAAGTGTGAGTACGTATCTTCAGAATCTCCTCCCCCATGATGCTGCTCATCACCCGAATGCTGCACTGCACATTCTCGCACTCCCATTCTTGCATATTCTTCTCAGGGGGTAGTACACGCACATAGGCAGAGATCGCGTTTCGAACCTCGCCTTTTCCGGCCGGATACCTTTGTGCACGGTCACCAGCTTCTTGCAAAAACAAAAGACACCGAGAAACATCTAACACATGCCTGTGCCACCAGCAAACAACGCAACCACCAGCAAGCAACGTGACACTTTTTGCCTCACCTGTTTACGGAAGCTTGATAGAGGCAGCCTCTTGAGACCATGACTCATAGACGGCTTTGGCCAAGCGAGCTGCTAAGCTCTGCCAAGGTACACAGTCAGCTGGCATCTAAAACCACCGAGAGGGCCAGCAATTGTAGAATAGAGTTTTTCGCCTGTGGTCAAGCGAAACGCAACAGGCATTTGCACCAATGCACAGGTGACCTTTTGGACAAATTTCTGGCTCTAACCCAGCGAAATCTATTTCTGTCCACGCCTAAGTCCTCCAGAAGAGAGGTTAGAATCAGGGTATGCTGTTAGCACACGGCGCCTCGTCGATGTGAGACGCTGGTCACAGGGGCATGCCGCCCCAAGACGGATAGACAAGGCAGGTTGCCCCTCCAAACAAAGTGACAGGGGGGCAGGGAACAATAAAAACTCGAGCACTGTGGCAAGGGCCAGAAGCCCATGGGGGAGCTTTGCAACATCCCCATCCAAGGAAGAAAAAGGGCTGCGAGGCCCTGCAACCACAAACCTGAGCACTAGTGAAACCGCCGATCAAGGCACACTGTGAGACCGTGCCAGGCATAACCATCGCCAAACCTCCAGTGTTCCCTCTGCCGAGCCAGGGATTGAAAATAAATGTAACCAAGACCCAAAAGGCGCGACGTCAAAGCCCATGAAATGACGGCTGCCGCCACAAAGGGCCGTGAGCACTCTTGAACTGCCCGCCGATACGGAGGAACCTGCTGCCAATCTCAGAGTGGCCCACTGAAGGCTGAAACGCTGACCGGGTAGCATCAACACAAGCAAGTGCTTCAACAAAAAGAAAGAGGCGCTTGAGCGCCAAGGCCACCGAAAATGAAGAGCGCCACAAAGCATTGATCCCCGCCGAAAGTCCGGGGAAGGAGGTTTGCGCCCGGCATGTGGGGCAGAAAAAACGCCACCAAGCAGTGAAGGGAGAGGGCCAAAGAACGGGATGGGCGCATGCAGTGGCGCCCAGCCAAAGCCCTCCACACACCAGAGCCACAGCGGAGCAGCGGGCCTGAAGAACAAGGTCACGCGAGAGCATGGCACAGAGGGGGCACGCGACAGGGCCACCACACCGCGCAAGGCCAAAGAAAGCCAACAGGACCAACCAGCCAAGGACAGCACCAGAGGACACGAGACGGGGCCGGCAGGAATGGGTCGCCCGTGAAAGAGTCGCCTGGCCCAGGTTGCCCGAAGACCTACGATGACCTGAGAGCCAGGGCAGCTATAAGGGTATCCTTTTTCTGTAGTCTATTTTAGCAGGGGAACCCTCCCCCCAAAAAAAAGGTGAGAAAGGGCACCTAGCTGGGGGAACTAGAAACCAACCCAAAAAAGAAAAACTGTACACCAAGGGCAGAGCATCCTCATCTATGCTTTCTTGGGCAACCCTGGCCGCGCTCACCTCAACATGTGGCTCACCCGAAGCGATCAATCCTTCGGCAACGCGGCAGGGAGACGACTCCGTGGTCAGAGAAGTAAACGGTCTTTGTTTTGAACATATTTTGACTCACCAGCCAGATGGGAGAACTAGAGGCAGAATGTTAGTTTGGCTGTGGGTCAAAAAACCCAAAATGGAACCCTGGGAAATGGAACCAACAACTAACACCTGTGGTCCGATCCCTGGCGGTTTAATTTTGACCCACGCCCGTTTGTCTCAGGAGCTTGTTGAAATCCTAATCCGCAATCTCCGCACCTGGCGCATACGTCCATGGGGATGCTACAACCAGCTCCAGCTCCTCTACTGACGCGCTGACCCGCGGCATGGCACACGGATCGCAAACTGAGGCCACTTGGCTGTGAGTCAAAATAGGTACCCAAAACAGAACCCTGGTAATTGAACGGTCCCCTGGTAGTTGAATTTTGACCCAATTTGGATTGCTTTTAAAGGTACCCCTAGTGGATCCAGTAACCCCGGAAACTAGGTACCAGGTAACTACTCGATGGACCAGTTCTGAGTCGATCTAAGCCTCAACATTGAGGCGCTTGACATGTCCAACAATATTCTTACAAGAAAGATGTGGGGAGTGAAACAATACTCCTGGTCGCCAAACGAGCAGGCTAACTTTTCTCATTTCGTGGGAGACCTCATCTTGTTTTCCCCAAAAGGTTGTCCCACACCTTTTGACCAACTCCCTATGGAACACCCAGTTGGCAAAAAGTTCTCACGTCCTAACATCCCGCAAAATGCAAAGCTTTGATCAACCCTTGAGGAAACATTGAAACCGATACAAGAACACTCGACCATGGGAACCCGACAGGTGCCCGCCCGACAGGTGCCCGTTGGCTGTGCCTACTTCGCTGCCCCGGGTCTGGTTTCCCCCAATTCTACTGGATCCTTGCTTCAGATTGCGAGTAAAAACAAATCTGAGCCATGCCTTGCAAGGAGCGAACCGCCCAGTCCAAGTTTTGTCTTGAAGAGGCCCGTGGGATCCCGTGGGCGTGATATCGCGACCCCATGAGTGGCACTAAATGGGCTTCAACATGTGGACAGGGCGTTCCATCGGCCGGTCGACCGGCATGTGGGCTGAAAACCACCCAAATGTGCGAAGGCTTTGAGCCATCCACAGCCGCAGGTTCTGAAAGAAGGCTGAAGCTGGCTATAAGGCCAAGTTTAGGGATCGATCAAACGCGAGGTCACCGGTTTTTCCCCAACAGCTGAAAGCTTTGGGGTCTCAGCCCAGATAGGCTCCGGGGTGGTCCGGGGCGGCCCTGAGGTAAAGTTCTACGAGGGTTTCACCAGGGTTCCACGAGGTTCTGCGAGCACTAAAAAAGTGCACCACATGCTGTTGGGGATATCACCTGAGCTTATTTTGTTTGGCATGGAAGGAAGCCAAACCGGAAAGACACATTTTTGAGGTTCCTCTATTTTGACACATGCCCACATGGGTATGAACCACTGCCACCCGAACATGGAATCGGAATGTTATTTCTACTTTTAACACGTGGGAGCAGCATGAATCATACAAAACAGCGTGAGTTCAAAGCGGAAAGTGGAATGGGAACAAATTGAACCTCCCTCCCCCTCAAAGTCGGCGATGTGTCTTCGGTGTCAAGATCAAAACTACCAGAGAGCACCGAGCCTCAAACCAAGACACACGCACCGCATTGAGATGTATTCGCTCCATGCATTTTGGACGGTGTTGCAACCAATAGACCTCCTCTTGTTGCTTCTGATGCTAATACAGTATAATTAGCTAGTTGGCACTTGGCACCGTGTAGTTTGCAACCACGGGTATGCCTTGCGAGCTTTCTGGGAACGGCCTGCAACGCTGGATGGACTCAAAGATTGCCTCACTTGCTGAGTGGATGGCCAAAAAGAAGTCCAAACTTTTTATTTACCACTAAAATGGTCTTCCCAAACAGTTTGAAGTTCATGAACTCAGGAAGTGAGTTGCAGCCTTTTAAATTGAAGAGAAGCCATGTCTCGATGTCTCGAGGTTGGCGGCTTCCAGAGAGTGACCCGCAACGTGAAAAAGCCCAGTCCGTTGGTGGTCAAGTTAAGTGGGGAACTCGAAAAACAAGAAGGGAAACCGGTCTGCCACCCACCAACTGGGGCAAACCGAAGTTCTGAGCAACCCATGTGGCCATGGGTCAAAAGCCAAAATCAAATCGTACCCCCCCCCAGTGAATATCCGATTCAATCCCCACTAAGATCCCGAAAAATGGGTGGTGCACTTACCCCAAAATGGGTCCCATTGGATTTGACCCACAGCCATGTAAATCACAGACTCTACGTGCAGAACCTACTTGCACTATCTTCAACCGAGTAATCCGCAGCATGTACAAAAGGAGTCGACCCTGTAGAAACCTCAAATGCTTTGCCAACCTGGGAGATGATTCTGGCAAGAGCACGTAACACGGCGGCATCATGGATGCCGCAAATATTGCAAATGGGGGATCAGAGAAGCCCATGGCTGTACAGTTGAGCATGGCTGGCTTACTTGCAATATAACAAAGGCATCTGTAGAGCCCCCAAGCATGCAAGCAACACAGGGGTGCCCAGAGCACCCAAGCGGGTTTCTCAAAACGGGCCCCTTTGGAGGGAAACCAAAAAGGGAATCCAACCCACGTGTCTCGGGTGTCTCCTTAGGCTAGCCTTGGGGGTCCTAGACCCGCGACGAGTGACGGGTCCGCGAGTCTGGATCCCACTTTTCCGAAATGAGTCAGCTGTTCCAGTTGCACTGCCTGGGTTGGCCGAGAAAAGTCCTGGAACTTGTTATTTAACACCAAGATGGTCTTCCCAAAAAGTTTAAAGTCCATGAACGCAGGAAGTGAGCTCTGGTGGACATCAATTTCCCCGAGGATCGTTGTTTTGGACGAGTTTTTGGAGGGAAGCTGGAGCATTGAAACTCATAGCCTTGCCTCTGTGCAAATGTCAAAACTTGCTACCGCAAGGGGCGTGTGTGAAGTAGACGGTTCCAACAGTGGTTGAAACTTGGAGCTCATCCCATCTCCCAACTGAACCCCGAACGGACCGCCTGCAAACATTGACCAAACATGGTCATGGTTCCCCTACCAGCAATCCTCATGGTTGTCCAAGTCCCCGACAAAGTTAATGACCATCCTTACTCACCCCAAGCAAAAGCAGTAGATTCTTACGATGGCTGTCCAACTCTCCTATTGAGGGTTCCATGACCATCCCTAAACCAGAGTAAAACGAGCAAATCTGCAGAATGGTTGCCAACCTCTCGTTAGAGTTAAAGGGTTGGTGACCATTCTTTCAAACTGTGTTTGTCACATGGGGGTGTCTTTTTTTTGAGGATGCCCACTTTTGCTTGGTTTTCAAAGGACAGACACCACAAGCCCACCATTTTAGGGTCCGCCATACTGAGACAAACTCCTATGGGGGGGTTCCAAACTTCAATCCTTGCCCGACACGCAGCCGGTCTTCCAGCTTTTGACACATCGGGCAACGGCTTTCCTCACTTGCCCGGGCAATTCGAAATGAAAGCTCAACTTTCTGTAACTTTGACGACACTACCACGTCCTTGCGGAACTCCTGGTAGCTGTCCGGCTCCCTTCCAAGCACAAGCTATGTTAAATATGCACCAACACATGGAAAGCCACAAATGGTCAAAAGGATTATTTTTTCCTTGGGGAAGCTCCACGCACTTTTCCGGCGAACGCCTGTCGCTACAGCCTTCTAGGTGGGCGACTCAATGAAAGATCATGCGGATGGTCCACTTCGAAACCATGGTTGAAACCAATGCCTGTTGGTATTTACAGCATTCCGTGGTTGAAAGCATTGCTTGTTACGCGATTTACGTTGGGAAAGCGCCTCAGAACCTGGTGGGGTTTCTTTTTTTCGACCGGTGCATGAGCTGCGTAAAGCTCCGTCCATCCGTCCCATATGGCCATGGTTCAAAACCAATGGTACCATTTTGGGATAGGTGCACCACCCATTTTAGAACCTATTTCAGTGGGGATTGAATCGGATGTTCACTGGGGGTACGATTCGGGTTTTGACCCATGGCCATATCTTTGCCGCGGACCGCCGGAGGCTCCCATTGCGTCTCATCGGGTCTTCTGCTTCTTGTTGGCGGCGAAGAGGATCAGCTTCTTCGCCAAAGCCTCAAAATCCGAAGCCGAGCCGAATGCGTGGCGCCCGCTTGGCGCCTTTTTTTTTTGCACTGAAGAACGACAAAAAGGGGTTCCCAAACCGAGAGACATTTAAGAGGGGTTGGCAGGAACTGGAACTTGCGGGTTTGTTTGAGAGCACTTTGTTAAATTGAAAGGGAGGCCGAAAGGAGCAACACACACATGATAAGTGGTAGTACTCCCCAAATGAACGCAAGCAACCCTATGGTTCCCCAAAAGCAGATTCCTCTACAAATGGGTAGGCATTGGGTAATTGAGGAAACACGTATGGCTGATTCCGTGGTCCGGGACCCGCCCCTCCATTTGCGAACACCCCGCCTGGAAAAAACAAACACATGCTTCCACCAGTGATAGATTCAACCTTTAACACCAACAGGGGAATCGCCCCCCCCCCCCGGCAAGAAAATATGGCAAGTTTCCCTTTAAAGGGTGTTCCTTCAAAAAAAACAACCAGCCCAAAAAATGCAAAAATGACACTCCAGAATCAACGAACCAACCCAGGCCAAAAACAACAACATTTGGGTGTCGCTGGGCCTTAGCTGAAAGCTCGTATCGCAGGCGTCTGGACATGTCAGACTCATGAACCCCAGATGAACAGGTCGATATGCTGGTCTTTTGAGGGTTCCCTTTTCCGGGTTGGCGCAAAGGGAAACAAACCAAAGGACAATCAACCAATTTCTGAGGTTCTCATTTGGAGACAACCTCATTTGGCACAGTCTTGGGAGAGCAACAGGTGAGAAGAACGGCAGTGGGCACAGTCAGTCCCTTTGAGTTATTGCACATGGTTGTCCACTGTGGAAAATCACACTGGAACGTCGGCCACTCGCGAACCAAGGCCACATTTCTCGTCGGCCTTTTCAAGAAGGGTTGTGGATGATGTTCCTGCTGCCGCTTTGTTTGAACTGGTGTTTCTACGGACGCCTGTGGCTGTGTCAGCTTCTTTCAACGTGTGCAGGGCTGCGGACGAGCCGAGCAAAGCGAGGTCCCGACAGGCGGGCTCTTGCTTTTGCAGGTCCCAAATGGGGCGATCGCCCAAAAAGATGGTCCAGAGTCCAGAGAAAGAGATTGGGTCTTTTCTTCTCCTCTAGTAGAGAGGTTGAACTAATGCGCTCCTTTTTGCCGTGGTCTATTTTAGAAGGGGAACCCTCCCAACCAAAAACGGGCACCACTGGGGGACCTAGGGCAACCGTATTTGTTTTCGCAACATAAGAGGGCACCCTTAGTGGGGAAAGATGAATGAGAAACCCAGTGGCTGTGTGGGTATGAGTCAGAACAGGGCTACCTCCAAAAAAGGAGGTGTGTGTGATTCCTGTTGGTTTCTCTTCAAAGCAACCTCAAACACCAATCTGAAAACGGGTACCCCCCCAAAAAAGCAAACCCCACGCAGCCTCAAACCCAACTCATCCACGGCGCCGGATCTTGTTGGATGATGCCGTCCAGCTGCGTCTCCTATGGACAAGCAGGACCTAGGTCGAACATTTAGGGGATTAACCTAGGGCTTGACCCAACCATCTTAAAGTCCAACCTTGGTTCTTTCTCATGCTCTAGGGAGTGATCCTCCAGCCTTTTCAACCCCAAAAAGTTCTTCTCAATCAACGCTGGGGCACAGCTGTCCAAATGTTCGATATGAAACGCATGACTCAAAATGGTTGATTCGGCTGACCTGGTTTGACCGTAGCTATGTTCAAGCAAAGCTGCTGGTTTTCGTTGTTGGCGGTTTTCCGGAAAGAAGGATGTTTGAAAATAATGGGAAGTTACCCCTGGAACTGCACGGTTCAAACGGCCATAAAGGATACCCTTCGTCGGCAAAATTCCCTGCCATATGGGTATAAACAGTCTCTTTTGAGAGAACCCCCTTTTGGCCCTCATGGGGTGTCTCAATGTGGCGACAAACCAGCTTGAGGTCTGATAGACCCCTTTGTCTGCCCTCCTAAACAACAACCCACCCCAAGCAACCGCATCCGAAGGAGGTCATGTGTGTCTTACACATAGGGATACAGGACCCCCATTCTAGTGTTGGCACAGCCATTCTAGTGCTCAACAGACAGGACCCTCAACATCTGCCGCTTTGATGTTCCCTCCTCTGGGGGAAACAAGGTGTCTGCTTTTTTTCAAAACCTGTCCCCTCTTGTGGGTAAATTGAACACTGTGGTCTACGTAACACCCAGGAGCCCTGAAACGAGACAAACCATGAGCCATGGTTTAACATTCAACTGACATTTGGTGAGTAATTCACCTCCATGTCAGAATGAACAAGAGATGGGTGCTCCCAATGAATCCCTCTTCACACTTCCCAAGCCTTGGCATGTGAGCTCCCCTACTTTGCCGGCCATAGACAAAAAATGACCAGAACCGGAAACACATGGAAAAACAACACACCCGCAATTGTACAACAAGTCCAAAAGCTGAATGAGGGGATCCCCAAGTAAAGGACCTTTCTCATGGCTTTCACTGGTTGTACCTCGGAACCGGTGAGCTCGCTATAAAACTAGGCAGCCACATGGCCATGGGTCAAGTTGCCCTCCAGGGAACATCCGATTCAATCCCCGCTAAAACAGGTCCTAAAATCGGTGACCGAAAACCACCGAAAATGGGATCCCATGAATTTTGACCCACAGCCATATTTGTTTTATATTTGTTTGGACCTGGCACCCTGCTAAATCGGCCCACATGCCAAGACCAGTGCAGCAAAAACGACCGCGCGTAGCTCGTCGACCGCAAAGGTCCTGGCGGTGCAGCAGGTCGCAGTCCTCTTGCAGAAGCTGCCAGCAGGTCTGCTCCACTTCGCCTTGGGGCTGCGCAACCCAAACAAAGGGTATGGGGTAGCAACAGACGAGGTGTTTTTTTCTGCAGCCCCCCACACCTAAAAATGAAGAGACCCCAAATGCCAAGAACAGTGAAGGGGCTGGACTTAGAGAAACAAATGTGGCTAGCTTTACAACCCAAACGATACGGGTGTGCATTAAAAAAAAACAAATGTGTTTTTTCTGCAGGCTGCTAAAAATGAACGGAACCGAAAACAAACAACCTGAACAAACATGGCAACCACAGCAAGGAACTGCGAAAATGGTGGGCTATCCTTTTCCCAGGGTTCCCCTTCGGAATGGCTATCTGTAGGTTTTGCATGGGGAAATGCTAGTAGAGGCGGGGAAGCCCTCCCACATTCTTTTCTGAACGGCTGGGATGTTTCGGATGTTTAGGGTTCTGAGGACATCCTGAGCTCAGCGCAGGTTCCCTTTGACAAACACTAATTACGAGCTCCCATTCTTGTACGTTTTCCGTGAATGAGGGTCGGCGGCAGCTGCGCCACCATTGGAACCAGCAGGCCGAGGCTTGGTTAATCCGGGCTCGCCGTGCTATGCCCAAAGGGGCGCATGTGTAGGCTTTGTCTTCCGACTGACGTGTCCAGCGCCTTGGGTGCACGATCACCGCCTGCGGGGTCATTGGAGCTCGAGCAAGGGCTCAAAACACTGCAACTATGCAGCACCCTGGCTGCATTGCTTTCGGGAGCCCCGGCGTTCGCGACCCAACTGGTGGATGCTATGTCAAAATCGGAGCGCGACAATACCTGGACCCCTCGATGGACCGACTCATTTTCTCTGCCTTTGTCCCCCCTTTTTGTCGGTCAAGTCCTTTGCGGCTCCAGGTAGCGAACTTGCTTTTGGTTTCCCTTTAGTTCCACGGCCAAAAGCCTTCCGCA
>CAUJNA010003549.1:2445231-2522731 GCA_963377175.1 Effrenium voratum | reverse complement strand
ACCGTTTTGTACTGAATTTTTGGGAGAAGCGCTGTGGAGGCCATAGATGCTTGCTTTTGAAAATAAATGTGTGAACACTTCACAACCTGTAGCATGTGAAAAACGCCGTCCTCCACAACGTCCCCTGCAAAAAGTAAGGATTGAAATAGGCGTGCAAGTCAATTTCTCTAAAACATCTAAAAAGTAGCCGGAGGGTTGGGGGAAAAAATGGTAAAAGTAGGGGGCCTGGGGGTTGGTCTGTTGATGGTTGCCTGTTATGGTTTTTATGTTCATCTCAAATCTGTGTTCCCCCTTATTCGTTTTTAAAAGAGGGTTTTTAGGGAGCTTATTTATCGTTTTCGTTAAGGTAATCAATTGGGTAAATTGCCGCCTTGTTCATTGTTGGGCTGGGGGCCGACATTTTTTCCATTTGAAAGAGGTAGCCCTTTTAGTAGTTATCAAGTTCTGGGGTGTTGGGTGGGTCATTTGTTTTGATACAGCGTAGAGATATGAAGACATTATGTTGGTGGTTGTCAATGTGAGTTGCCCATCCCATGATGTTCCAATTGCTGAGAACATATTGTTTGAACTGTTCGGGTCATATTGTTTGAATTTCCCCGTCAGTCAATTTGACCCTACTTTTGTCCAAATTAGGTGGGGTTTCCTTATTGGGCAATACAGTTTCTAATGTGTTATTGTTTGACTAAGACAATTCATATTGTTTGACTGTAGCAATTCATATTGCTTGACTGAGGCAATTCACGAAGACTTCATATGTCACTTTGGACATGATAAACCACATATTGAGCGAGAGAGTGAAAAGCGACATCAGCAGGGTCTGCGGAGCAAGAGCAGTGCGGACTGTCAGTGTCAGGGTTTCCCTTTGTTTACTCCCCATTCTCAACAGGGGACTAACTCCGAGAAAGGCATCAAATGTTTCAGGAGACCCTTCCCTTTTAAAGATGTCTTTCCAATGGAGTTTCGTCCTAAACACCCCCTTAAAGGCAACAGGTTTCCAACGTAGGCAACACATAGGCAGGTCTGACGGTTGCTCAACGAGATGAATTACCCAAACCACAAATAGGAAAGCAACCGTCAATGCTGATTTTGTTGGACGATGCAGTGAACATGCTGGTGTTGCATCTCACACGCTACCAATGGCGGTTTTCCCCCAACCTTTACATATTATTTTTTTTTGAATCACTTATCCAAGTTGGCAGGGAGCGAACTGTGGCTGATGATTATGTATACCTGCCAAGACCTTGGATAAGAGATTACCGCAGTTGTTTGCATTTATAAGGCTGACGCCCACGACGCTCTTCTTGTCGCTGATGATGCTGGTCGCTGATGATGCACACGCTTCAACCCACAAGACTAACAAATATATCACTAATCAAATCAGTAGGAATTTTATACAACTCATCTTGTTGATGTTTGATGTATCCCTCACCCCAATCTGATTTCTTACCTGATGGCAACCGTTGAGCAGTTTCTAAATGTTTCCCATTCCTAATTTTCCCACAATCCCTATTACATAATGGTCTAGGTTTCCAAGTTTCAATGTTTGACCACAACCTCGTTCTCTTCCGATGATTAAACCCATATTTACAATAATCCACATCATAGTAGTTTAAACCTCTCATAAACGGTTGTTCTTTTAATAATCCTGTTTGGGGATTTTCTATTATTCAGTATTTCGGTTTGAAATAATCTATAATTTCAAGAGTTTTCAAAACAATACTATTAGCATAATCTATCTTTCTAACCCCAGTGGTTTTAGCCCTGCTGTATTCGGTGCAAGGAGGAGATGCCCACACAACATCAAACTCGCCCACATCAAACTCACGATAATCCCAACTCAAAATATCAGTATTGATATTTGCATTTTTCAAATCAAGGGAAATGACACTCAAACCCAAATCCCGAGCAACCCGACCAACCGAGCCTGTCCCTGAAAATAATTCTAATAATTTCATATTATTAGAACTATTTAGATAAAAAAATTATGGAGTAATGTCGCGAAGCTCATTAGGCTATTACTTTGTAATAGCGTAATGTCCATATGGTAATGAAGTGAAAGCATCAATATAAAACCTTTTATTTTCATCATTACTTAGAGATTGCTTTACTTGAGACATTGAATATATTTGATGCGACTTACTCCTAATAAAATTATATGTGATTTCGTTCTTTTTGTTTTGAAACAATGCTTCGTGATAGTTCTGATACGACAGTTCTTTTTTCACTTTGTGTTTCACTACACCTTTTGATTTCTTATGTTCATCAACCTCACCGTGAATTGTGAAGGCGTAAGATTTAGGTTTTAATCCGATGAATTTAGTAATGATTTTTCCATTCACTTCGTCCTTAAACATTCCTAAGACCTTCTTATTAGTTTTGTCATGACATGGATGCTCAACAGGATAGTCGCTAAAATCCATGTGTTGCTTTATATCATTGAAATCCTTATAGACATCATCAGCCATTGTTTGAATTACATAACTGTCAGTATCGGTATAAACCAGCTTTATGTTTTCATTATACTTCTTTTTCAATACATCATAGTAAAACTGATACATATGTAATTTGCTTAAATCTAAAATGCTCATTCCCAGGAAAATCGGCTTATCCAATTTCAGCTTCGCTTTAGTTTTTTCAACTCCTACCAGATTTTCATTTATAATAAATCTGTTTTTGAATGTGGGATTATTCACGCATTTTTCATATCTTACCTCATTATCAACTAATTCAAAATCCATATGGTTTCGTTTGTCTTCCATAGTTTTTCCGTACACCGCGTTATTCATTAATTTGAATAAATCTTTCTCAAAATCGCTTTTGGCTTCTTTCCTTTTACCAGTGTTGAAGTCAATCCACGGTTTCAACCATGCCCTCTGTTGAAACTTTATTATCCTATGGACTTTACCCATTTTCATTCCCATTTTCAAATAATACTGTAAAGTCTTGATATGAACCACATATTTTTCTTTATCCTTTAGATTTAATATTAACTTACTTGTTTTCTCGTCCTTGGGACTTTTACCATCATAATATATTTTGAAGACTTGCTTTTGATAGTCGGAAAGCATATTCACATTTACATTCATTATTTCAGGCGCTAGTGGATAGTCGGAGTGGAAATCATGCAATGTTTCGGGATATTCCAAATCAACTTCCATAATATAACCGAACTCATCGCTTTCATTCCATTTTTCAACACTGGGCGTTTTCTTTGCCCACTTGATATTTTTTAGCGGTAACTTCTGGGACATTGCTAAGCCACACAAGTTATTAGCATCCAAGTAACTAATATAATTTGATGGCTTGTTCTCATCTTATGCTTCCCCCATATACTTATTATTTGCCACCGCTAATTTATGACTAACCTGACACATACCACCTCTCATTCCCTTTTCAACCATCTCAAACATTTCTTGGTCATGCAATTGTTCTATTTCAACACCAGTTTTTAGAAGCATCGCGTCCCATGCGAAATTTGGCAACGTATAATAATGAGCGGGGTCTAAACCGTAGTATTCCATACACAAGTCTCTAAAGTTTTCAAATACATCGGTCAGTAGTAAAACATCAGTTCTTAAATACAGGTTGTGATACTGCCCGAGTGTTTTAATCCCGAAGTGCTTCCATACTTTCAGTGCCCTTTCATAATCTTTATCACTTACATGTTCTTCACTCAATTTACTGTAAAACGCTTCTTTCGGTGGTAAAGCCCTTTCCTTAAATCTTTCAAAATCATCAAAGTAGTCATAGGGATAAATACCCTTATCAGTCAATAAATCCAAATCTTCATCGGTTTTAACATACGGGTTTCTAACGCTGTATCTGAAATTGTTCTTCCAATTCTCACGCTTTTTATCATCCTCATATTTACTCAACTTCACCAACTTATCCAACGAAGACGATAAGAAACTGAAACTGTCCTTGAAACAAAGATTTTTAAAACCAAAGGTTATAAACTTTTCGCTGTTCTGAGCGATACATTCTATTTTAGAATTCTTGTTCAGTTCGTGAGCCTTGTTGATGATTAAGTGGGCATCGTAGTTTTTAAGGTTATGAAGAAACACAGGGATTTTATAATATCTCATACTAAATCGTAGATTGCAGTCCTCGTGGGCGCAACCTCTATACTGTCCCGTAAAGTGGCAATGGTCCCAACACTTCTTTTCACCTTCCTCAAATTTGTTTCCGCAAATGAAGCAGTTAGTGGCATTCTTGAAGTCCTCCCAGTCCTCCTCGGTTTCAATACGGTCTTTGACCTCCTTCATTTTCTCAAAAACATCCCATTTCACTTTATGCATTCTTTTTACAAACACATCCATACAATCTTCACCTCTATATAAGTAAGGCTCACTACTTCCGGTTATAGCATTGACTACATTAATCATAAAACCACACGGACGATGATTTTGATAAGATGTAGTTTTAGCTTTCGCCGATTTGCTTTTAACATCAATAGGCACAGTTAAACATTCAAAGTCGGCATAGATTACGAATGGAGCTTTAAGTTTCTTGAAATGGTTTTTGAATGCTATTGTTTCACCTGCTTCTGGCATTTCTATTTTTTGACCCTCAACTGCTAGACATCCTTGTTCTTCGTGTTTCTTTAAAAGTTCTTCGGTCTTGAAACCATGTGAGCAGGTTCTACAGTGATACTTCTTCGCCTTCATCTTGTTAGTCTGACTACTCATTAACTTATCATAATTTTTGATATAAGCGTAATGGGATTTAACATCATCAGTCAATTTAATCAAATCGATTTTGTGTTGTGCTTGTGGGTTGTTGCTTCTTTTGTATAATAAAATAGTTTTACTATTCGTATCGGGGTTTATGTAATAAACATTGACCGATATGTGTTTGTTCTGTTCTTCAAATAGTTCAATCTCATCATTACCTACTGGAAAGTCTATTCCGTCCCATTTGATAAATTTGTCATCTACATATTTCTTATAATGATACATGTCGCAGGGATGGTCTTTTTTGTATATCTCATAAAATCCACATTGAACGGAATATTTAAAACATAAGTCGTCCTCATTTTTAATATTAATACAAGCCTTTTTGTTTGCCACCCAGTCGGGTAATGGAATGAATGATGAACCACGGGTAGGATTGTACCTATCATAACTGATGACTAACTTTTCAACTTGACCAAGAACCAATCCCGACTGAATGTATTCGGTTATTTCAATTTGTGTCTCAATGTCGTGCCCAATGTTGTTTAAGACGGTGTTCAACTCGTCCGGATTATGAATATTGTATCTTCTGCTTCTTAACCGCCTTTGAATAAGTTCGTTGTCGGGATTTTTGAATGATAAATCGGTTTCCACGATTATTTTCATGTTCGGGTTTCTGTTCAGGAATTCGGCCAGTCGTTGCTTCTGGTATTTTAAGTAGGATAAACCTTTCAACCCCTTTAATCTTATATCACTTACCGAGTAGGTGTTGGCGTATCCCTTGAACGCTTGTTGCTCGTCTGTGATTTTGGACTTGAATCGCTTGACATAATCCTGTAAGGGTCTGCCTCTCGTTAGTTTTAGATAATTAGCACCTTTCATTAAAAGGCCATGCTTTCTATATCCGTCACTCCTCGCCACTTCCTTGAGTTTCGTGTTCAATACGTTTGAAACTGGTTTGTTCTTATCATATCTGTAGGTCTTATCACCTATTTTGAGTTTTTGTGTTTGCCTCCCTTCTTTTTGTATTAGTTCGCCTTGTTGGCTGTTTAAAATGAAATCTATGATATTTTTTTCTGACATGGTAACCATAATACTATACTCTATATAATATAAGGTATTTTCTCTTTAAGTAGTTTTTCGGGCTGGGGTTGACTGTTGGAGAAAATGGGTTTCGGGTTGAGAATGAACGCATTAATCTCATTAAGTGTTTTTAATAAGATGAATGATTATTATTTTTTCATAATGCGCATTGTCGCGAAGCTTGCGAACAAATTTTAGATTTCTTGTGTTTAGATAAATTTGATTTGCTTGATATCGTCCTTCCGCAGTCCTCACAAGTGTAAGACTGTTTTAGGTTATTGTTGTAGTAATTCTGGTGGTAGTTCTTCTGGTCGTCCCTCCACCTCACGGGTTGCTCATTGCCATCGCTCGAAGTCTGGTTCTGTTCGCTTATCATCTGTAAGACTAAGTCGTTTTCTGCTTTCATCAGTTCAACCATCATATCAAATTCATCATTCGTTATTCTCTGTTTACTATTACCGTTAATAAAAATTCCTGTCATTTTACTATATTAGGGCGTTTTGTCTTTAAGTAGTTTTTATTTTTTCTTCTTGCCTCGGCTACTTTTTGTATTTGTGCTTTCTGGGCTTCTACTCCTGCTTCTTGTTTCCATTTGTTCCCTCGTCCATTCACTACCTCTAGCTATTTCTTGGGGTGAGTTGCTCCTGCTTCTTGTTTCTAATTGTCTTCTGTTCATTTGATTACCTCTTGCTCTTTCTTCTGGTGAGTGACGCTCGGACGAGCCTCGCGCGCTCAGCGAGCGACTTCTGCTTCTTGCTTCTACCTGACGTCTTGACCAGAATGAATGATGCCCTTGGTTGTTCTTCTTCCTGTTCCCTTGATTGTTCTGATGGTGTGGATGTCTTCTTGTCACATTTGAATAGTTCAAATACGCTCTTGTCTTCTCCACCTAAAAATATGTTTCTTAACGATTTTATTTCTCGGCTTTCCTCTTTCTTATCTTTTTCGGTTGATGCTGATGACGATGATGATGTTAAATGAAGACATTGTAAATCTTCCTGCTTTTCATCTTTTGGTTCATCTTTTGGTTCATCTTTTGGTCCTGAAATTGCATTACTATAAATTTCATCAGCAAAATCTTTTGCTATATATCGTGTTGTTTGTGCGTCTGCCTCGTTGTTTTCATATAACTGTGATGTTGGCGCTACTTCATCAAACATATCAGGGAACAATTCGTGTTGAAGAACTTGTTCATCAGTTTGAACCCTAGCATTCAACCGTAGTCTCCTATCGTATTTTGAAAGGTCAAAATCGTCAAAATCTATATTGTTGATTGACAAGTCAATTACCTGTCTTTCGGGGATGATTTCAATTTTTAATCTGTGCGTCATCGCTTCCTTTAGCATTTCTTCAAAAGTAGGGCGTCGGCGTAATCCATAATATTTAACAGTCATATTAAATATTATATATTTTATTAAACTTCCGCAGGTATTTCTTTAACTGAACCATCCATCACGGTTGGACTATCTTCTTTTTCCTTAGGTCGTGGGTGGAAAACTGAGTAATACACTTTATCATTGTAAAACCTTACTAATTTCAATCTGTGTTCCTTCTTGATAAAATCACCATCGCTATTAATTAAAGCATTATATAACTCAGTGAATTATTCATGAACACTGTCTTTAATCTTTCTAAATCCTTTCAGTTTGTCCATGACTGTTTTCATCTCTTCTGGTCTGCTTGCAAGATAAGCGGGTGTTAGTTCAGACGCTCTTTTCTTAAACTCGTTGTAACCATAAGCGTCTTCTGCTTTTGATTCTACTTCAACAACTGGGTCGTCTTCTCGTTCATCTTCTTCTTCGCCTTCCTCTAATGGTTCTAATTCTGGCATTTCATCAGCGGACACCATTGAATGAACTTCTACACCGGCAGGATATGAACTCTTCGAAACAGCACTTGCCATTTCTTCGTGTTGTTGTCTCCAAAGTCTCATTCTTTCAGCAAGTTCTTCTTTCTGTTTCTGTGCTTCCGTTAGTCCTTCTTGAATGAAAGACTGGTGTTGTTTCAGTGTGTCAGCAAGTTTCAGTTCGTCATTAAGTTTAGCTCTTACTCTGTCAGCGTCCGACATTGCTCCTTTCATAACTTCTCCTCTCCGGTCTAGTTCTTGTTTCTTTTGAATGTCTAAGGCTCCTTTATTATCAAACTGACTACCGTATTGGTTTAATCTGTATCTTGTCGCTCTTCTGTCTATCACATTTTCAATTGATGGACGATTCTCATCTCCTACTAATGTTTCTTTCAATAATTCATCATAAGAAGGTCTCAAATGTAATTGTGATTTCAATGACCCGACCTTTACCGGTCCTACTGTATTCAATCTATTAATTGATTTAATCATAGTATATTAATTATTTAGAAAAATAAATTAATCAGAGATATTCTTAATCATTTCTTCTAAATGCTTCTTTCTTACAGTTAGTTGTTCCTTCGTTTGTATTCCGTCTGGTGACCGTGTGTTGTCTAATATGTTTCTTATTCTGTCTAATTCCTTTCTGTAACTTTCGGTTCTGTTGCTTTCAGCTAAATCACTTCTATATTTTATTAATGCTCCCTGTGATTGTCTCGCTTCCAGCGTTTCCTTCAACTGTTTAACATAATTCATTCTTGAAGCAACACCCCATAAATCTGAAACATTATAATGACGTTCTACTTGTGGCGCCCTTTTAAATTCTACATTTCTATGACTTCTCATAAGCATGATTAATATATAATATAATTAGATTATTATTTACAACATTGATGAAGATAATTTGTTTATTTTTTTGTTTATCTTGTTTTTTCTTTTGTTTAAGTTCTTCATAATGTTGGCTTAATAGTTCTGTTGTCGTGGGTTTCTTAATAGTTTCTTTAATCACTTCTTGTTTAATCTCATTCTTAATTTCTTCTTTTACTTCTGGTTTTATCTTTCTAATATTCTTTTGTGGATTGACTGGGAGCATCTCGGTTTTTGCCCCTTTACAATTTTTAGGATGTGAGTGTCTCAAACTTTTCAATGTCATCTTTTTAGAGCATTGTTCACATTCTACTAATTCAACTTCTTTTTTAGTTCTTGGTAATGCTTTTGCTTTCGCTTTTGGTTCAGGAATGGCTTCTTCTGGTTCTTCATTAACTGTTTCATTGTGTTCAACGACTTCATTATTAACAGGTGCTTCTTCTGTTTTAGTTTCATTATTAACATCTACTACCTCAATACTTGACATATAATATATTCTATATATTTTCTATATGGAAAAATTAAAGAATATATTTAAATAATATCGCTTTTCACAAACAATAATGACAGGGATACATTTACCCCATTTAAATTAATTTCATTTCCTAATGAATTACTAATCCAAAAATCTAATTGTTTAAAGCTTCTATTTGATACATCCAAGTAATCCAGAGGGTTTAATTCCGAATCAAAGACAATTCCCGCGTGTGGTGCTGTGACTGGTACTTTCTTAACAACTGTGCTATCGCCGGTTCTTAAATTTACTTGATTATAATTAGACAATTGAGAAGAATGAATATAAATATTTCTAATGGGTTGAAGATTAACGAAACCAGAAACATAAGGATTATTATATTGATAAACTACCATTTGATAATTTCCTAAAACTTCATTAACAGATTGTAAGTTATTAGCATCAAAAGTTCCATTCCATATATAATCTGCATATGTTAGTTTCATTTGTTCATCAGTTAACACAGCGAACTTTCTATCGGCATAGTTTGAATAAATTGTTATTTTATTAGTTTTCACACTGTAAGTAACTTCATAAGTATTTGAGAAATTAGTATTATCTACAACACCATTTATTTTTGACTTTAATTCTGTCGCTAGTTCTGTGCCAGTATATACTCCTTCGTCCAATTGTAACGCTAAATAATGGACATTTGTGTTATCTTCATCTGGAACTAGTGGAGAAGAATAAAAGTATAATATATTATTTAATCCTGACTGAATAGAATACCGCGAGTTAGGTAATGTTACTTCGTGAATGTAGCAATGAACTCCGTTGTCTGTTTGTAATGTTTCCGGCAATTCAACTTTGAAATTTGATGATGTACCGCTAATTCTATGAGCGCTGTCAATATAAACTTTTTTGTAAGTCAACATGATATATTTTTAATTAGAAAATAAATTTTCTAATTAAAAAATATTCTGTTGCTTAGGACTTCGTCGTAAGTCAGCATTATTAATTAATTGAGAAATTAATTTATAACTTTAAATATATGATTAATAATAAAAAGTTAATTTATGAAATGAAGCATGGGAAAATTAAACATTATCAACCTTATAAGAAAACAACTAAAATAACTAATGTTATGAAACAAACTGACAACATATTAAATAGTTATTACCCTAATTCAAATTTAACTGATGCACAAGGATTAAGTAGAGCATATGGCAATGGTAAAGGTTTTTATATTGATGGTAATAAAATGTATGTAAGCGGTACATTTGGAAAAGGTACGTTTGGAGGTGCTGTTAATGACATTCTGGCAGATGTAGGACTTCCCTTTAAAATGACTAAATATTCACAACGATATAAAGACACATCAACAGCATTGGATGAAAACAATGAAGTTAAACATCTTATAACACATAGTCTCGGTTCAAGTGTAGGGGCACAGATAACAAAAGATTACCCTGAAAGAGAATTAACTTTAACCACTTATGGAGCGCCGTTTATATCGCGAAGGTCTAAAATTACCGATGATTACATTAATTTTAGAAGTATCTTAGACCCTGTCAGTATTGCTGACCGTGGTGCTATAACTGTTTATACTGGTTCATTAAATCCATATACTAACCATGATTACATAACTGGATACGGAGACCAAGGCAAAGATGTTTCAAGAAGTGTTGACCCGGTAACGGAGATAATATAGTTAAATAAGTACTTAAATATATAACTATATAATATTATATATGAATAATCAGTTAAATGAAAACTTGACAGAAATTGAAACAACACATACACCATTAACAATTGAACAAAGATTAATGGATTTATATAGAGATAATAAACGAACATATGTAAAATGCCAATGTGGATGTTATATATTTAGAGGTTTTGAATATTCCAACTGTTATAATTTTATCTTGTTTAAAGCAAAAGTCGCAAATAATAAGTTCTTGTTATTAAATGACAACAACAGATGTAATCACACTCAATCAGACATTGACAATATAGTAAAAAGAAAAAACATAAATTTATTATCATAATAATATTAATGATACAACATAAGAAATATGACAATGAAACAACGGATGATATGATTAAGAATGAAAATAAAAAGTATAAGAAAAGTACATATGAAGAAATTAGAGAATTAGTAATGGAGAAAGAAAAAGGGAATAATCCAGTTGAAGATAAGATTAAGAAAAAGAAAATGAAAATATTTAAAAATAATAACTCTAATCAAAAGGATTACACTAAATTATTTAATTTAGTTTAGTTTAAATTATTTCTAAATTAAATTATATATAGCAATGGAAACTTTTAGTGCTGAAGATATTCTAATTGACAACCTCTCATTCAAGTTAAATAAAGGTGCAAGTTATATCAACGACCGTCGTTCAGTCTCGTTTTTCCCTTCTGGAAGTAATATCTACACCCCTTCATCTGGTCAACGTGTGTTGAAAATAGCTTTAAATGCTGAAGATAATACTTGGCTTGACCCGCAGAGTGTAATGGTTTATTTCACCGTTGAAAACACTGACCCGTCAGACAATAAACGCTTACGTCCTCTGTCTCCTGCTTATTCCTTTTTTAGAAGAGCAAGACTAATTGCTGGTAATCAACTTGTTGAAGACATTGATTATTACAACCGAAATCATCACATGATGAGTTGCTTGATGTCAAAAGGAGCAAGAGACAATGAAGACGCCCAGAGTTTTGGTTATAGATATGATGATGATTTAAACACACGTCGTGCAGTTCCTGCATCGGGTCATATTGGTCCTGCATATGACGCTTACACAATTCCAGGCTTTAACAGAAAAATGGTTGTAGGATTTAAACCGATGCTTGGTTTATTCAATCAATTTAAGTATATCCCGTTAAAAGCGTGTCCTCTTGTTTTAGAACTTGAATTAGTTTCAAATTTTACCGATTGTGTTGTTACAGCGGGTGGGTCGAGGTTTCCAGCGAGTGGCAACACAGACACAAGCCTTCATACAAATGAGCAGTTCTCAATTAGTAACGCATTCCTTCAAACTGATTTGGTAAGCTTGGACAACGACCTTCATAATAAATATGTTGCACACCTACTTGATGGGAAAGAATTACCTATTACTTATAATACTTATATTTGTCAATCTAATCAAGTTCCCGATGGTTCGTCGTCAATTAACACTACTGTTGTTCGTTCAGTGTCAAAACTCGCTGCCGCGTTCATCTCTTTCAGTAAAAGCGCAGTAGGCGATACTCACGTTATGAAAGAATACAACAATTTCTATCATCCTATGTATTATTTGAATTATCAAGAAAGTGGATACTACAATTCCGACCTTGATTTAGAATTTCAACTTCAATTAGGTTCAAAACTATATCCTGAGTATCCATGTCGTTCATTAACACAAGCATTCTATTATTTACGAAAAGCATTAAATTTACCATTGTTCCATCAACACCATTTATCGATTGAATATTCTGCTTATCGTGTTGATAAGTTTATCTTTGCTATGGATTTCGAAAAGGTTCCCGATAGTTCATATACTGGAATTAACACGAAAGCTGGGCAACAACTTCTAATTCGTTGCAAACCTATTGGAAATATGGTAACAGCAAATATGCCAGATACAATATATATAACGTTAGTGAGTGAACAAATATTAAGTATTCGTGATGCCGGAGTTCAGATACTTGATTAAAAATAAGTAAAAATATGTTTAAAGACATCCCGCTTTATCTTAGTATATAATGGAGAACATATATGAAAATGGTAAAGTCTATGCTGTAAGAAATGACCTCACGAATGATGTATATATAGGTTCTACGGTTATGAGTTTGTCAAGGCGAATGGTTCAACATAGGAGCGACGCAAAGAAAAGACCCGACATAATGCCATTGACAAGGAAAATTAATGAAATAGGCATAGACCACTTTTACATAGAACTTGTTGAAGATTACCCGTGTAAAAATAAAGAACATCTCAACAAGAGAGAAGGAGAACTGATAAGAGAACTAGCGACAATAAATAAACGAGTTGAACAAAGAACACCAACTGAAATAGCAGAACACAGAAGAGAATACAGAGCAAAACACCACGAACATATTTTAGAATGGAGGAGGGAATGGAGAGAAAATAACCGAGAAAAACTACGAGAACAAGGCAGAGCACAATACAACAAAGATAAAGACAAAATACAAGAGAGAAGCAAAGCGTGGAAATCAACTAAAATTGAATGTCCGTGTGGTGGTAAATATACAAATTCTCATAAAGCGGAACATCTAAAATGTAAAAAACATCAAGATTACATTAACAATAATAATGAATATAATTAATTTCTACAATTAATTATATCGATTATGCCTTCAATAAATTTAACAAACTTTGAGAATGTTGTAGCGCACACAATTAGCGAAATCAATTCTACAAGCGGGGTAACAAACATTAGAAACATATACGCCAATCAATCAGATAAAATTGATTTACTCAACAACAAAGCAGACCAAGTAGATACTTACACAAAAGCACAGATTGACGCTAATTTTTATGATATAACTCAATCATACAATAAGACGGAAGTTAATGTATTATCAAATAATATTAGTTCAAAATAGGTAATCTGACAATAACTTCAAATACAAATTTTAATAATATTTCATCAAATACAAATTTAATAAGTAATTTAAATTCTACTATGACAACTAATTTTAATAATATTAGTTCTAATTCTAACTTAATTAATACAAATATTAATAATATTTCATCTAATACACATTTAATAAATAATTTGAATTCTACTATAACAACTAATTTTAATAATATTAGTTCTAATTCTAATTTAATAACAGGATTAAATAGTACAGTAAATTCACATATTTCAGCAATATCAGATTTACAGAATGGAGGTTCACTTAATGAAGCAGATTATTATAATAAAATAACAACTAATAATTTATTATCAAATAAGTTAAATACATCAATATTAAATAATACATTAATACATAATATAACAACTACTGCAACTTTCAAAATAGCAGAATTTGGAAATTATAATAATTTCTTTGAAATGTATAATAATTATTTTGATAGTTATGTTTATGGAAATTTAAGTGGAGCAACTATGTTTTTGAATCAAAGAGGTTTTGGAGATGTAGAAATTAATAATTCTTCAACTTTTCAAAATGATAAAATAATATTAAATCATAATACTACAATATTAAGTAATTTACAAGTATCTGGTTTATTTTCGTGTTCGTCTATTTTAGATATAGCAGGTTCTGATGCTAGATATGTTTTACAATCAGATGGATTAAGTGGATTAATAACAGGAAATACAAATACAATTAATTCAATACTTACAAATGACAGCGCGCAAGATACAACAATAAGTCAAAAATTAGACAAAGTTAATACAACTGCACAAACAGTAAACTCTCCATTAATACTTAGTTTAACAGATAATACTAATCCAATTTTTAGAATTCAAGATGCTGTAAGTAATCAACGTTTAGAATTTAAAAGAGGTTGTCAGTTGGACTCTTATCAAGGACTAACAGGTGCTACTCCTTATAGATTATGGTTAGGATGGAATACAGGAGATGTTATTATTGGAAGACCTAATAATGCTTCAAGAATTACGATTAACGGTAATGTTCATACTTCGTATAATTTTGCTCAAGCACACGGAACATCATATTTCGAAGGTGCTGTTTATATGAAAGGAAATTTATTTACAAATAATGATTTTTCAACAGATATTAAAACAAAAATAGATAATATCAATACTTCAATAAATGGATTAGAACCATATTTAGAAACATATACACCAGATGCAATAGAAGGTTTTTATATACATCATCCTAATTTTGTAGCGTGTAGTGTAGGAGATATAACTAATGCTTCTAACCAATATTTTATGGCTGATGGGCTTGTAGGAAAAACAATTTTTAGTAAACCTATGGATGTGTTAGGTAATATTTATACGAATGCTGATGTTAATTGTGATACTGTTAATATTGATACTGATGGTAAATTAACAATTGATACAAACTGTGAATTATATAGATATGTTAGTGCTTTTTCATCTTTTGATATGAGAAATACCGATTCTAATTCTTCAATTAGATTTATTTGTGGAGACCCCGCTGTTCAGTCTAACATAGTTGGGGTAGTTAATATTACTAGTGGATGGACTTTTAATACTGCTACTGCTGATTTTATGGGTAGTTTATTTGCTGATGATGTTTATATTAAAACTAATGGAGCATTAAGAAGCAATCATTTAGCACCTAACGGAGGAACATTAATAACCGTTGATACTAACTTAGCAGTTCAAAATGCATATTTAGCAACTAATACCATTCAATCATTCGATTTAACAACGGTTTCATTTTTGAATGATATTTCAATGACTACTGGAACTGATATTAAAATGGGAACATCGGAAATATCGACCTATCACGATGGAACTAATCTATCAACATTTGATATAATATTTAAAACATCAAATACTGCATTCAGAATAGCAGATAGTTCAACTACACCTTCAGTTTTATTATCTATTGATAAGACATTTGGAACAACAGTAAATACTGAAAGTTTTACAAATAATGCTCCATCAACTTTTAATGAAAATGTAACAGTTGTTAATACAAAAACATTATTTGTTAATGATATTCAAGATGCTTCAGGTGATGCTATTGATATTACTGCTGGAACTGTAACTATAAATGGAAGTCTAATAGATAATTCTGATGCAAGATTAAAATATGATGTAGATTTACTTAAAAGTAATTGTATTAGTATGATTAAGAAATTCAAACCTAAAAAATTCAAAAGAAAAGATAGAGACGATAAGGATGCAATCCACATCGGTTACATTGCTGATGATTTATTAAAAGCAGTTCCAAAAGAAATTAGTAATGTAGTTCATAGCAGTCGCGAATATTTAGGCATTGAATATACAAAAGTACCAATATTATTACATAAAGCTTTACTTGAAGTAATAGATAAGGTTGAAAAATTAGAAAAAGAAATTAAGGAATTGAAAAAAGAAAATTCTAAATAATAATATATAATGGGTAATTCAAATAGTAATGTTGAAACTTCAAGTATTGACAAAATCAATGATATTGATGTAGAACAATTAGATTTAAGTAATATTGACAAGTTACAGTTGAAAGCAATTAAGCAAATGAGTGAAAGATTAGAAAAACTGGAGAAAGTAAAATGTGACAAATTAATATATAAATTACCAGCGTTGAATTTGTGTAGTTATAGTTTGTTCTGAATTAATAATATTAAACGTTGTTAACATTATTAGTTAAAAAATATGAATAAAATTTACTAATAAAACTTTGTCTTTCATCATTGATGACTTTAATAGTTATTTTTTAACTTGTAATGAAATAAAATTAACCATATTACGGCTATACACTAAATTAATTTCATAAAGGTCTTTATTAAGAAAATAATAAATATCAAATAAATTATTTGATGTTAAAGTACGATTACGAACATGATTCAAACAAGTAAATGAGGTAGATGTAGCAAGTATATCATATTCAATTAATAATTTTAACGGTTTATGTTTTTGATGTAATTTATCTAACTCACTTAAGTTAAAAATATATGATATGCCGTTATTGATAATATTTTTCATATTGATATTATCAATTTCAAAATATTGTGTATTGTTTAATTTGTAAGACTTATACACTGGTTTAAATATATTAATATAATTTTTAATAATATTATTATTTTTTATTTTTAATAATCTAACATCACCTAAATTATAAGATAATACAAGGTTTTTAATGTCTAATGGTAAATCATAAAATAACATAATATATTTAAATCTTTATTTTATTTTAAAATGCTTTTTCAAATCTAACATAAAACATATTATTAACATCTTTGGAATTCATATTAACATAAAAGAAGGAGTATGGCTTATCATCTACCGCTTTATGATACATATTTAACAGTTGCTCTTTATCAACGATGGCCGAGTTTTCCTCAATGAATGACATTAACTCTGATACATTCTTTAACTTAAAGATATACAACGAACTAGAATTCAACCTAATGATTGGTGCTAGGACACGATATTTTTGAACGCTTAAACAAAAACTAATGGCGTCGTGCCTGCCTCTCGTTGCCAGTCCATGAAGTAACTTACTATATCTAACAAATTTAGGGTCGTCTGCAAAATCATCAACTATGATTAAAATTGAATGTAGTTTCTTCATCTTCTGTTCTTTCATATAATGAATTATCTTTCTTTGTGTGTTAATTATTTCTTCCAGTTCTTCAGGTTGGTAGGTGTCATAATATAACTTTTCTTTTTCATCATCAACCTTCATATTATCTTTTTGATATTTCTTGACTTCAACGAAGGTAGGGTCATTATGAACCGACGGACTAAAAATGAATATACGGGCGAAGCAGTCCCTATAGACATTTAGGATAAGGTTTTGGATTAAAACTGTTTTGCCACCCGTTGATGAAGCAACAACAATTGAGCGAAAAGGTAGTTTTGGTACATGTTCATATTTAGATTGTTTGAAATCGTAATCAGTTATATTTATTGGTTTTATTATTGGAACATCAGACATAATAAAATAATATTAAAGTTATTGAGAAAATATTTTATATTTATTATTTTATATATGAATAGAAGTTATTCAGATTATATTGATATAATAGATAAAGTAGAAAATATAGAACAAGTTGTTATAACTGATAATAGATTTAAAAAAGTATGCTATTTTGTTTTAGAACTAATTAAGTTTGTGATACAATATATTAAAAATATAAATATTAATATAGATGGGAAGAAAGAAAAAGAATAAGACTGAACCAGTTGTTTCTTCAACTGATGAAGAAAAAGAAATTGTTAAAGAAACATCAGTTATTGAGTTTGCTTGTCCAATGTGTAAAAAAATCTTAGAAATGAAAAATGAATTAGAAATACAAAAGAAAGGAACTGTAAATGTTCGTGTATTCCGACAAGTTTCAAAATAAGTAGAAATGATAAGAAAATGAATATTGATAAAACTAAAGACAGTATAAACTTAGAAACAGATGTTCATAATATTGCTATCAAATGGGGAAGGCATGCATCACCATCCGTTAATGGTGATAAGGAAACACAGGAAACTGTTAAACAAATAATGAAAAATTAGTATTTAAAGAGTAGATTTAACATAATTGCAACATTTAGTTTTAAAAGTTTAGTTTTATAATTTAGTATATATATGGAAGAACATTTAGAGAACATTGACAGTAGTTTGGAGTTGTTGTTTCCAAGATTAGAAAAAGTGTTGGAGCAAAATGAAAACATACTGAACATCTTAAAGAGCATGAATATTAAACCTACATATAATAACAATAGCAATTATCAAGCAAAAGAAGTAGATAGAGACAGTAGCGAATACAAAAATAAACGAAACATTTATGTTAAAAAACTGAATGAAAAAATCATAAAAGAACCTAAACAATCAAGTCTGGATTACTATCAAGTCAAGTATAAAGAAGACACCAAGAAATACGTTTAATCATTAACTAACAAAATTTCGTGTCTCAAAAGCGGTTTGTTTATTCCTGCTACTTTGTAAGTTTTATTACCCATAATATCATATTCAATTTTATCAATATTGAATATTTTATTAGACCATTTAGAGTTATACTCCTTTCTGTCGGTGTAATTACCCCTTTTCTTTTGGAACACTTTTACCTTGTCGTTCTCCTCTATTTTGGGATACTTTCTTTTGTTTTTTTCTCGTAGTTTAAGATTGACCTTTACATTTATTTCATTGTCGTCCTTGTGTGCTTCAGACGGTGTCATCCTTGTTGATGAGTGAGATGTGCTGTTATACTGTTTCAATGCTGGCGTTAGGGCGTCGGTCCATTTCATGTTGTTAAACCTAACTCTATCGTGAATTTTGTTTTTCATCGTTCTAATAAAACGCTCGGCCACATTTGCGTGGGTCTTCGTGACGATGTGGTTTATTCCTTCACTGTTGAAGAAATCCTGAACTTGATTTTTAGTTGCAAACGCTCCGTCGTCATCAGAATACACGGACATCGGATAACCCATCTTTTTAAAGCTTGCTCTCAACGCCTTCAAAACGTGCTCTCCGTCTCTTTCCTCCATCGGTATTACATCTGCTAATTTACTGAAGATGTCAATCACGACTAAAGCATACTGTGGAACGTTCTTGTCTTTTGCTAAAGGTGACATATGCATTATGTCTATTTGATATTCATATCGTGCGAATGGAGCGGTATAGGAATTAGTACCTCTATAATTTTTGATTTGTTTATTTGGTTGTTTCTTTAAGAAAGACTTTACATCGTCTAATGTTATTGTTGGTCTTCTTCCTTTGCCTTCTTGTGTGTCGCTTGTGTGCTTCCGAAACCCTCGTCTAAGTCGTAATAGATGTTGCTGATTATTTGGTCTTTTGTTAATCTCGCCATTATATTAAATTGTTAGAAAATATTTTTTTCAATATAAAGCCCCACCCCTTAACATAAAATAAAAAACTACTTAAAGAAATATTAACTTATTATATTAAGTGAAAATTATGGCTGAAATAAGATTAGAGGACTTGAATTTAGAAAATGTCGGAGTGATTGCTGACTTATCAAACTGGACGCTATCAGACGAAGAAGATGATGATAATGACAGTTATAAAAAGGAATTAGATGAAGAGTTAAACAAAATAAAGGATTTCATCAAAAGACACCCTTTGCCACCAGTTGATGAAAACGAAGAATTCTGGAAAGATGTCATTAGCAGGTTTAGGGATAATAGCGGATTAAACTTGATGGCGATATACTCATTTGTTAGGTTTGACATCATGAAAGAAATGTATGAAAACCTAACAGATGAAGACATCATAAAAGACTGTGGTAAAAAGTTAAACCGTGATGGAAAGTTTAATGCAATGATTATTAACCACTATATCTTATCAGGAGCGATACGGAAACTAAACAAAGAAGACAGTCTAGTAGATGGACAGATGCGAATTATTGAATTCTGGTGGGATGGAATAGGTGAATGGAAAGCGTGAGTGATTTAGTTTAATGATATTATTCAATTATAATATGATTAAACCTAGTGTTTATATTAAACTGTTAGAAAATATATTTTTTTCAATATAAACCCCCGCCCCTCAACATAAAATAAAAAAAACTACTTAAAGAAAAATGGGTATAATATAGTAAGAGAAAAAATGACACTGTTTAATTATGACCATTGTCCTTGTAAAAATAAATGTAAGTCTGTCGTGGCGCTAGCTAATATTTTACCTGTTGATGTGTGTAATCTTATAGGAGGCTATATTAGAGAAACATGTTTTGATTGTTGGTATTTGATGGATGAAGAAGAAAATTTTAAGAGAAATAAAGACATTCCTGAAGAAGGACTGGAAAAAGCAGAACTTCAATTAAACATTATTAAACAAATGCAAAATAAAATGCAAAATAATGATATTACACAACTAACAGGATACCATTTTAGTTTAAAACATTACAGAAAAACATTGACAGAGTATTTGATATACAAGAAGTTAAAGAACGGTTTAAAAATAGAAAAATGTATTATCAAGCATTAAAATCATACTGTAAGAATAATGAATATGAAGTTTGTTTAGTTTTAAGACATTGTAGTTTTAAGACATTGTCTTAACATTGAAGATTTAAAAACAATTAAACGTTGTGGGTTTAGCTTTCCAAACCTAAACAGTTGGTGGTCATATAGAAAGAACAATTATTATATGAGATATATTCTTAGCGAATTAATTGAAATTTACACAGACCAATTAATAAAAGGATACGAGCATTATTGTTGCGAGTATAGTATGAGTTGTTATAGTGGTTGTATCGCTGGTGAGATTGAATACGGGTCAAATTAACTTTTGTTTATTAATATTATTATCTTATAATATGATTAAACATTGTTTTATAATCTAACAAGAAGGTTAAGACATTTAAATTAAACCTGAAACCCAGACCAGCCGACCAGCAACCCCCTAGCCAAAACTACTTAAAGAGAAAAAACCTTATATATAAAGAGAAAAATGAGTGAGGGTAAAATGTTAGAGAATAATTTTATGGTTGAGAATTGTGCTAGCTTACCTATGGAAGCATTGTTAAACATCGCTTCTTATATGAATGGCAATGAAGGGTGGCAAAGACTAAAACAGTGTAAAGCATTAAGGGTCTTACAAAGGAAATGGAAACCGTCTATTTTTGAACGAGAAGGAGAAGGAGAAAGTAGATATTATGTGTTGATTAGCAATATATGTTTGAAAGGTGATAAAGCACTTTCATATGCGTTGAAACCACCAAAAGAATTATTAAGAGTGATGAAGTATGATGAAGAAATAAAGGTTGGAATAGAAATTTGTTCGAAAATTATGTATAGGAATAATATTTGCAACTGTAGTTATTATGCATCAAGCGAACAGAACAAGATAACAAGTAGAGCGTCATTACAATTTTATATTGAAAAATAGTTGAAGAAATAAATCAGACTATGAAACGAGACGAAATCATTACTATAGAACATATTACATTTGAAATTTATACATAACAGAAACAATGACTTCATGGCTTAATCATAATATTTAATTATAATATGATTCAACATTGTTTTATAATCTAACAAGAAACCCAGACCAGCCGACCAGCAACCCCCTAGCCAAAACTACTTAAAGAAATATTATCTTATATATTAAGAGAAAAATGAACGGTGATGGAATCAATAATTATATCGATAAAAAACGCTATGATTGTTGTCACTTCAAAAAAGAAAATATGGTATTGTATAAATTGAGTTTACCTAATGAAATAGTGAATAATATTATTAATTATTCAATGGATGGTGAAGAAGACATATGTAAAAATTGTAAAACATGGAGAGATAATCAATTTTTAATCAAATGTCTGTTGGGAATAAAAAGAATACATAATAGAAATGTAGAAGATGAGATTTTAATATTTCTAACTGTAAATAAAATACCACCTTACGATTATATTAAACAGTTTCTTAAAATCAGTAAGAAAATATGAAATGATTGATGATATATTATGGTTGTTGGGTTATAGTCAAGAGAAAGGAGAAGATGTTAAAGACAATATCAAATTATTTATTGAAAGTAAAAAGTTTAATGTTCAGAATACAGTGAGAGATGTTAATATTATTTTTAAAATGATGTATGAAAGAAGTAAGACAAACCAATTAGATTATTATCCTGAACTGAAATTATAATCATAATATAATAATAACATGTAAAATCTAATATGTTATAATTATACTGAACTTTTAACCTATAAATGAAAATTAGTGAGAAAAACACTAACAAAACAAATACACCACCAACACCCAGAACTTGATAACTACTAAAAGGGCTACCTCTTTCAAATGAAAAAAATGTCGGCCCCCAGCCCAACAATGAACAAGGCGGCAATTTACCCAATTGATTACCTTAACGAAAACGATAAATAAGCTCCCTAAAAACCCTCTTTTAAAAACGAATAAGGGGGAACACAGATTTGAGATGAACATAAAAACCATAACAGGCAACCATCAACAGACCACCCCCCAGGCCCCCTACTTTTACCATTTTTTTTGGGGGGGGGGGTGAGGCCCACTGCCGGGGTACCTATCCCAGAAGGGAACTGGTACCTTTGTGGTAGTAGAGGTCGTTGATTTGGTCCCTGGATCTATTCCGGAGAGAATCCAATATGCCACTATGGATGATTGGAGGATGGATTGTCCCTGGTGGCTTGTCTTGTGGATAATCCTGTAAGCGGCCTGCAAAGGTTCTTTTGTCACGCAATCATGAATGTTGCTATGTTACACAAAAGGGGCCTTGAGACAAATGTTGCAGGAGATCAAGTGTTCAGAAAACCAAACACAAAACAGACACACGATTCTTTTGATCTCCAGCACTATGTATGAAATACTATTGGCTTCATGGCCTTTGGCCGTAGCCTTGCTGTATGCCGTAGCCATGCTGTATGCCGTAGCCATGTGTATGAAAAAAAAGCCGGATTCATCATGTTTACTGCTCGGATGAAATGTCTTGGCTTTCGAAATGGGAAAACACTATGTGCTGCTTCCTTGAGATACCTAGATGTATCAAATGGTGATGTGCAACACTATGTACACGCGGGACGATTGTGAAACTATTGATCTCTCACTGCATAGTCTTGTAGGCGGTGAGGATCAATCATCTGATTTGAGTTCGTGGTGCTGAACGTATGAATCTTCATGGTCAGTCGGATCGACGATACCATCGGCGGCTGCTGTCGGATTGACTGCCATAGTCTCCATAATCATTCCAGGTCGAGGTGCTATAGTCCTGCCACTGCTTCTGATTTCCCCACTGCTTGTTATAGTCCTTGTACTCCTGCGGGGTCCAGGCTTGTTTCTTCTTGAGGTACTCCTGGTATCTCTCAGAGTTGCGTTGCCTGGTTGCAGATTTGCTGCGGATGTAAACCATGAGGGGACTGTGCGAGTCGGAGTCCTGTGAGCCATTCATGAACATGTCATTGTTCACGTGCTTAAAGCGCTCTGCGGAAGAGACCTGGTCATCGAATATGGCCTTGGTTGGATCGCTCCGCATGGATTCCAGTTGTTCATCTTCCATGCCGTTCATCTCGTCCTTCCGGAAAGCCTGCTGGATGTTCGTTTTGCCCCACTCCAAATACGAAAGTCATCATCACATCTCAGAATGTTCGATCATATCCTGATCCACACTTCATGTACAGGTGATGACGGACAATGGGTTTTAGGGTGCACGAAGTCTCCATTGCATACTCCATTCTGTCGTTTCATTCCACAGTCTCTAATATGCTCTCATGAGGATGTTCACGAGACTGTTGGCCGGATTGAAGACGTGCTGGAGTTTGCTGTAGGTATTCGCTGATTTATTGGCGTCTCCGGTGATCGCATCGCATCGGTACAAAGTCACGAGCGGCATGATGTCATTCTGAAGATCTTCCCGTGCTGCTCCATGGCTGATTGAAGGATGAATGTGGAAAACTCCAATGGTAGCAAATGGGAGATCTGCCCTCGTTATGTGGCGGTCGTCATACTCGTGGAGTGACTTGTTGGATGATTTCGGGTGCCACGAAACTCATCACTCTGCTCGATGCGGAGAACGACAATCTCCTTGTCTCGGCCATTCTTGGACAATGGTGCGTGCTGGCAATCTCGGTCCAATGTACTTCTTGGATTCAGTAAACATGGATGGTCCCGTAGTTGCCAAGCAATCCGAGGTCGGAATTTCGTATTCGGGATCAGTGCAACTTCCTTCGGTTCCGAAGAAACATCTGAACATTCCGAATGTGGTTCCCCAATTCTGACTCTTGGTGGAAATGTGTCTTGCCAGAAGTTCCACTCTTGCAGAAGGTCCGCCGAGGACAAAGCATGCGATCGGTCTGGACGACCATTGCTCGATCACGATGCCCTTGTACCCGAATCGGATGAACGTCTTGATGAGCTCCCTGGATTTCTCATCATTAGGACTGAAGAATGCGTCTGCTTCATTCAGGCAGAAGATGTGTGCACTGTTCTGCATCATCATCTTCACGATTGGTCGATCATTCATCGGCATGTTGTACACCTCCCTGTTGTCCAGCTTTGGATTCCTCGTGAGGTTTCCATGGTTCAAGGTGAGCATGTTGATCGCTATGGATGAGGTGAACTCATGCGTCTTGAGATAGTCCACAGGAGGACGGTCGGTCGGCTGCATCAACGATCCCAGGATATCGGCATATGCTCGGATGGTTTCCGGTCATCATGTGACCTAAGCTTCTTCAATCCAAGTGGAAGCTTAATCGGATAGCCGGATCCTGGTTGTGCTTGCTTGTACTCGTCCATGGTGGGACATTCTCCTCGATGAGGGAAGTTTCTTCTTCTCCGAGATTGACATCGGGATCGACATGTGCCAATGAGGCTCTCTCGCACTCTGTCAATTTGGGATGAGCTCTTCTTGGATCTTTGTTGTACTTGTTCATAAAGCGGAGGAGGTTTGCCTTGGTCTCCGCGAGCTCTTTCTCGGCGTCCAGATGTACGACACCAAGATCCGTGAATTTGCTGATGCCTTCTTCAATTATGTGAATTCCACAAAGCACAGCAAGGAAAAAGATACTTCCTCAGAGACCAAGAAGCGACGGCATTCCACTGATCAGGACGAAGCTGAAGAAGAGACCATGGAACCCTCCGGGGAAAGATCCGTCAAACCAAAGGTCACCGTGGAATATATCACAATTCGGAGAACCTAGACGAGTTCATCCGAGAACTCAAGGGAATCTATGAGATGCTTCTTCATGATCCACTTGTTGCTCGCCATGAGGCTGCCATCAGGTTCAAATGCTGCAACAATGTTCCTTGCCTCGATGGTTTGATCTGTCAACGCTGTTCGCTCTTCGGAGAGTCGGATGCCATAGTCTTGGTCCTTGAGGAATGCAAGGATCAACAGTGCATCTCTTCCTGCTGGCACATGGGTTAATGCTGCTTCTGACTCATCGTCGTCAAGGATGACGTCATCGATGCATGCCATGTGGACGTGCATTCTCCCCGAAGGGTTTGGCTTGGATTTCCCAGATTTGAGCCCATGCTGAGGAGCTGATTTCCATAGGTTGCATGGAACATGAACGTGATGGGCTTCTTCGCGAACGGCTTGATTTTCTCTCTTCTTCAATGGATGGTGGTGCCGGCCTTCGCATTCTGTACTTGGGCTGAGCTGTGCCTTCATCTTCATGAGGCGTCTCGGATCTTGACGGATGCGGACTTGGTGGAATGGATTCCGTTGGGAGATCATAGTCCGGTTCGTCGTGTTGAGGCTCTTTCTGCTGCTCAGAGTACAGGGGTCGTCCAAAGGATTGGATCTCGACTTGTCGTGTATGTCCGCTGTTGCATCTCACATAGAACTCCATCTCTGAATCGACATAGAATTCCTTGCCATCGGGCCTGAGTGCATTTTGTGCGGATCTCGTGGTGAGCTTGTCGATCCATCGATTCCTTGGAACAATTTCTCCCCTTGGCTTGCGTTCATGATATGACCCGTCCACGGATGGAAACACGAATGCAATTTCGAAACGTGATTTTCCATAGCTCAGGAACATAGCCATCAAGAGAAGTCCTGGCTTATTTCCAATGAAGTTCCTGGCATGTGTGATACACGTCAATGCGTCATAGAGCTCCACGGATCCATCAGGACCCATGTCCACTTGTCGTCTGCATTCTTTATGGATACCATGCCTTGGATCATGTCGAAGACATCCGGAAAACGATCTGCTCATTCTCTCGATTCGCCAGAGGATGAGATCGGTGATCTGTTTCGCCTTGGATGGATCCATGTGGAAGTATTTGCAAACCTGTTCGACATTCTGGACGGTCTTCTCGAGATCAATGTTTCCGTTGTGGCATACCATCGGGATGATGTCGGTTCCGTAAACTTCGGATTGAGCATTGGTGTAGCAGCAGATGCTGTAGACCTGCTTGATGAAGTCCATGTATTGCTTCTCTGTATGAGGTCCTTCACCTTGAAGTGTTGGCTGCCACAGTGACAACTACGCAAGAAGTCGAGAACATCACTGTCCTCAGGAACTGTTTTGACCAGTACCACTTGCAGCCCAAATCAGTTGTCGCAGATCAAGCCTTCATGACAGAGACTTGGGAACATTTTTGTCAGTCCCTTGACATCACACCGATATCCTTGGGACCGAATACACCATGGCCAAATCGAGCTGAAGCAGCAGTTCGACTCCTGAAGGCACAACTCAAGATCATGCTAAGTTCCATCAAGGCAGGTACAGCACCTGCAACACTGAAGAAAGTGACGTACAGGCAGCTAGTGAAGACCGCTGCAACTGTCAGGAATCAGACCGTCACCTACGGGGGTGTAACACCATTGGAGCTCGCATTCGGAAGACGACCAGCAGATCTCATCCAACTCGATGTCGCAACACCAACTCAGTTGACGATTGACAGAGCTGACAGCCATCCAGATCAAGCAGCTGTCCAAGCAAGCCTTCCAAGAAGCGCGTCAATCCGAAGACATCCGGCGAGACCTTGCTCAAAATCCCGAATGAGTTCTAAGCCTCTTCAGGTGAAGGACAAGGTATTCGACTGGCAGGAAGACAAATCCAAGATCCGTTCCGATGGAAGCAAGGGAGGAATATGGCTGAAAGGAAAGGTCATTTCCATTGAAGGAGCAATGGTAGGACTTGATCTTGGGACTCGACTCATCAAGGTTAACATGACGAAGGTCAGAAAGGATGAAACCATCCCTCCGGGGAAACCAGGAATTGATCTTCTGTTACCAGAAGAGCGAGAATCCTTGCAGAAGGAGCAAGCCGGCTCCTCTGCCGTCGAGACGCACAAGATCACCGCCACAACCATGTCCACTACTGTTGCAGAGTTGCACGGACTAATGCGTTGTTACGGTTCAGCATTATTTCTTTGCGGTCGCTGGTCAGACATAACAGGCGAAATCGCAGATGCACACATCCGCACTGATGCGAACAATCTTGTCACCGCAGCATCCACAACACATCAACCGGAACAGAAAGAAACAATGCATTTGATCCAGATGTTGAGGAAGGAAAGCAACAGTGGACAGATGCACGACCTTGCACATGTACGGAGTGAAGATTGTCTGGCAGATTCGCTGACCAAGCATTCAGGTAAAGCAGACGAGCTCATCAAGGCCGTCCTCACCGGAAATCTCTTGAATGTTGACGCACATCCACCCTTCCGTACCATGTTGCAGAACAAGGCGTTTTTGGTTGAGTGGCTAGCACACAATACGAAGCACGGACCCGACATCATTGCCTTTGCAGGAGTCGGTATAGCAGAATCAATGTTTGCTTATTGGGGAACCTGGGCATGATCCGCATGTCCACGAATTCTGATGCATGAGTTTTTCCGTTTTGCACATTTTCAATCAATTCCTCAAATCCGTGATGTGTGTTTTAGCACTTGACCCATTTTGAATCTCAAGAAATATGTGTCTGCGTCCGCAGCCACTTTCGGTTTACAACCAATCCGACCTTTGCAATCTTGTATGCTCGATCATTTCGAAGACATGCCCATTCTCAACTTGATCTTCGGACGATCCAGCGCCGCGGCACCTTTGCCAAAGCCGTTGGTGAAGAGACGGGCATCTCCGTTGAAGGAATCCCCTGCTCGTGATGAGGAAGATGAGACGTCCGACTGCCCCATGGAGCAAGTCGCAGATGAGAATCCATCCGCCTCTCAACAACCCGAGAATGTCAACATGGCAGGTCGATTATGATCCAGATTCCGACGACGATGATTCAGATGAAGAAGGGCATCCTCCCGCAGGAAGGCCTACGTCAAAGGCGATGCCACATCCGAAACTTGTTCCAAAGTCACCGCCACCAGCATTGAGGCTTGTCTCCAAGGTCAAGCCAGCACCAAAGAACATCCTGGATGAAGAGACGGAATCCGACAATCATCCTGGTGATCGACCTGCACTTCCAAGGCGACCAGCGATGCGGCCAGTTCTCACATCCAATGACCGGTGGTTTGTATCATATGGATCGGGTACGGACATCAGCCTCCAGAAGGAATCCGTACACCCAGGACCTTTCGGAAACTCAAAATTCCTGAATTTCGTGTACGAGTACTACAAGGAGTGCTCAACCATCCTCGAGGTCAATCCGGAATTCCACTTCATCCCTGAGCATGAACGACCACATGGAGTTAAGGTATTTTGGTTGAAGGCCAGATTCAACGATTACTGCCTCTGCAGTGAGCAATGTTGTTGCTCCATCCAGGATGACAAAAACAATGATGTGTTCTCCCGTTTCAAGAGGAACTTGACAGTGATCAATGAATGTCATGTCACCAAAGGTGTCCGCTCGAAGTCCACTTGTTTTGCTTCGTGACGGTGCATGTTTTGCCGCTTGGCAAACTTCACACTCACTTCGGATTTTGTCAGTTAGATCGAATGTTGATTTCGGCAAATGAAGTGCGCGGGTTCTAAATCGAAATTGATCTGTTGTCATGTGATGATGCTGTAGGCTTCTTCAACTCTTCGGGATTTGACAATCGCTTGTGGATTCTGCCTAGGGCAAGCGGAAGCGATGTTGGTTCTTCTGAGGATGGTGCGACAGGGGCCTGGCTCAATGGTCGACCGCCCCTTTTTGTCAATGATCCTGTCTGCTGCCGATCCTGAACCTGCTTCTTCGTCCTTAAGCAAATTGTCCGCGAAGGTGAAAATGGTCTTACCTATCCACAGGTTAATCATTGGTTTATTTGCCTGGGATGTAAGTCTCCAATTGTCTTCAAGGATGTCTGGATCTCCACCTGCGGATGCATCAATGATTTCCGTAGTACGCTCTCGGCTAAAGTTGTCAGGATTGATTGGACACTCCTTGGCTCCATTTGGTGTGAACAGCGCCTTTCGGGGCGTGATGTGCACACGGATGAGCTGCTTGTTCTTCTTGTCAAGGATCCAATGGTCCTGCTTTTGAGACCCAATGATCTTAGGAGTTGCTAGGTCCTCCTTTGTCTCGGATGATTTTGCTGCACAAGCAGTTTCACTCTTGGTGAGATCCCCGGAGGGAAACTTGATGCTGTTATCATCGTCATAGACATAGTTGGTGAGGCCTTTGTGAGCAATTTCTCCATGTGCCTTCACTCTTGCAACTCCAGCGAGATCGACGAGCGCATGTCCTGTGCCGGACACTGGAACTGCTTGACGGTTCATGCCAAAGGCCTTGCATGTGATCTTGTCACATTGAGGTGTGTGCTCGATGGTCATGTAGAGGTTCCGCATCTGACTGATGCTGAGGAGGATCGTTACAGTTCCTTGTTCAAGGACGTCGATGTTGGTACTGCGTGGAGGAGTCGTGCGATATCGAAGATGCAGGGTCCAATTTACCCTGGCGGTCTCTCCGTTTGCAAAAGTGAACTTGGTCTCGGCCGGGATGTACTGATAGGAGATGATGTCCTTCATTGGTTCGATGGCCTGAGTAAAACGCTGGATTGCATGCCAGCTGCCCATAGATCTGGTACATCCATTGTCCAGAATCGCATAGGTCGGGTTGTGCTGAGGGTTGATGACAGGCGCCATCAGCTTTGTTGCCAGGAGGCTATGATTTGTTGTGACGGACAGATTGTGTTCTGAAACTGTATCTGATTGGATCAGCTTCCCCTTTTCCTCATGATGCTCATATGCATCATGGAATGCCATTAGCGCTTGTCCTGTGCTGGATGTGTCATGGGATGAGTACCAGCCATGTTCGTTCCATGTCCATGATTGATCCCAGTCTTGGTCTGTCCAACCGGCATAGGTAGGCTCTATGGATGGTGCAGTCTGCTGGATGGCGGGCTGCTCCTCCGTCTTTTCTGCGGTGGCTGCGAACGTCTTGGATTTTCCTTTTTCCTGTCCGCTCTTTCCTTTGACATTCTCATAGGATGGATAACCTTTGTTTCCATCATAGGGATATTGGAATTTTGATTTTCCTTTCTTTCCCTTCTTTCCTGTGCCTTTTCCCCAATATGCCTGGTCGTAGGGATCATAGTTTTCGTTGGCCATATTGGCCTTTCCGCCAGAACCGCTTTTTCTGAAGGGTTTAAAGCCACCTCGTTGGTGACTGCCCTTTTTGTTTCCTGACTTTCCTTCTCCTTTTCTCTTCTTGAACTTGAAGTTCCGCCCCGACACTTTCCTTGCTCTGAACGCATCGTTCTCCTCGAGGACCCAGAACGTCTCTTCATCGTTGTTAGACATGAATCCTTCAAGTCCTTCTTCATCCTCAACCCAGAAGCCTTCTTCTCCTTCGTATTCACCTTGTTCGATGATGAAGAATGTGTTGCTTCGGTTGCCTCCTTGAGGTTGGATGGATGGATCTTGAATGGATGTCCTCATCGTGATCAAAAGAGTTCATGGTAATGCGTCTTCAGCATCTCATAGGAGTAGTTTTCTAGTGAGATGTTTCTCAATGACATTGCACTTGTCAGTCTCTCTCTTTGCTGATCTGACAGCTCATCTGAATGATGAAAAACTGTGCAATGAGATTATCCCCGAAGGGAAATGCGTCCCGCTGTCTGTCCTGCATTCCCGTGATATATTGTCTGAGGACTACTGGATCATCCTCATTGAGCAGGGCTGGAGGCGGTGCTCGAACACCGGCTGCTTGCTGATGTCGAGCAATTGTTCTTGCATTTGCTTCCTGTACGGACTGTCGAAATGTTGGGGACTGTGCCGTAAAAATTGGCATCAAGTCCATCCATGCTGCCTTCAATCTCATAAGAAGGAATTCGAATTTTGAGGTAAAAATGAGGAACTCTTGGTTCTGCCTTCGATGGTTGAAGAAACTGAGGAGCCTGTGCAGACACACGTTGGTCGCACCTTTCAAAAAGTAATGCTTCAGCGTGTTCTTGAAGTAGTTGACTCCTTCGTCAGGATCTTGCAGAAGGTCATTTTGGAGGACTGCCTTATACATGTATGCATCTCCGGTCAGTCTGCTCTTGAGCAGAGGTCCTCTCTGGGGTAGTGATTGTCACCCAGTCGTCCACGAGTTCTTCATACCTGAACCAGCTGACTTTTCCGTCGCACGATGGCGGCTGCTTGGCGGTCATCGATGAATTGAATGTTTCCTCCGTATAGCCTTGTGGCTTTGCCACACTTGAATAGGCTTCCAAGAAGCCTTCTCCATCGGATGACATCTTCCCTTGGATCTCTGCGGAAAACCTGCTCCGCTACCACAAATTGAGGCTCACTGCCGGGGTACCTATCCCAGAAGGGAACTGGTACCTTTGTGGTAGTAGAGGTCGTTGATTTGGTCCCTGGATCTATTCCGGAGAGAATCCAATATGCCACTATGGATGATTGGAGGATGGATTGTCCCTGGTGGATTGTCTTGTGGATAATCCTGTAAGCGGCCTGCAAAGGTTCTTTTGTCACGCAATCATGAATGTTGCTATGTTACACAAAAGGGGCCTTGAGCCAAATGTTGCAGGAGAGATCAAGTGTTCAGAAAACCAAACACAGGGGGGGGCAGCCCCCGGGTTGCGCCAGAGAGGAACTGGTGATGCTGAGGATGCGGGAAGCCAAGGCAGAACAGCCACCAAAAGCCGCAAAGCAAAAAAGCCACCTGTCGGAGAGGAACTGGTAATGCGGTCATGCAGAGGATGCGAAAAGCCAAAGCCGCAAGCATAAACCCAAGAAAAAGCCGCAAAAGCCAAAAAGCCAGGAACTGTGAATGCAAAGGATGCGAAATGAAAAGCCACCAAAACCCACATAAACCCACGAAAAAGCCACCAAAAGCCAAAAAGCCTAAAAGCCACTCACCCTGAAAAGAAGTCAAAAAAACGAACAACAATCCTAAAAAACAAACAAAAACAATTTGATCAAACCTCAATGTTGGGCGCCTTCTCCAGATCATGCAGGCAGAGCTTGTCCGCCATGGCATGTAGACCCAGCGCCAGCTCCAGATCCATGTTGGGGTCCAGGGACGCCGTGAGGAGAAAATGTAGAACAGCTGCCATGCAAACGTGGCTTGCCTCGGGGTCCTGGAACGACCCCCCGGCAAACCAGATAAAAGCTGTTTGTGGGTCCAATGCAGAAAACTCACAACGTGTCAAACAAGGTAAAGTCCAAAGATGCAGCCAAATAGCCGTAAATAGCCGTAAAGGACTTGCTCCCGCCCCACCCCACCCGGATTTTGATGATGCTTGGCACCCACAGAACACCTCAAAAGGAAGGCTCAAAAGGGGCCTGAACAAAGAAATGGTCTGGTACAACTTATTGGTTGCACCTTTTTGTGGAAAGCAGAACAGCGCAACCCGTCCTCGCGAAGGTCAATCACACCGGTGGAGGATTCCTTGAAATCCGAGGTCAGCATCGTTGCGAAATACTTCGAGCGCGCCACCAGGATGCGCTTGTCAAACATGAGCGGCGGACCATCTGGCACCAAGATTTTCGCTGGCTTCAGCTTTACAGAAAAGTCCATCTGCGGGGGGTAGTTGCTGGCTGAAGCCACCAAGTGAACCTTGGAATCATCGTCCAGCAGCCCCGATGCTATGGTCAGTCGCTCAAGTAGCACCAAAGCAGACCAGCCGCAGTTCGAATCGCTGGAAGTGAAGGTGAAAGTGCTCTCCTTACGTATCTGCTCGCTTTTGCTGCTGATCACCGCAATGCTGAAGCGCACATCTTCACATCTCCATAGTTTCATTTGCGGCGGGGCAATCAGCTCTACGAAGGCAGAAAGCGCCTCTTGCGTTTTGTGAGTTCCCGCTGGGTACCTTCACTGAGCAGCAGGCAGAAGGAAAGCTGATGGGAGTAACCCGGTGGCAAAAACAACGTTCCAGCAACAAATCCAAGCAGGGGGCGAGAATTCGCAATGCCTGGGGGTAAACTGTACAAAGAAACGTGCTGGCAAAAAATCCAAGCAGGGAGCGAGAATTGACACTGCAAACCCAGGGTAATTGAGATCTGAAATGGCCGTGCATCTGGTGTCCAAGTCTCTTCTGGAACTCCTAACTTCTTGACCCCGGATAAATAACCCGTCCTTATGGATAGGGGGCAGTTCCTCCAAAAGTGATGAACCCGCCAATATTCATCAACCAAGAGAATTAAACGAATCCAGGGATCCCATCGCAAACATTCCTCGGTTGCTTTCTGCTCCCCTGCTAAAAGTGAATAACTTTTAGTGGTTTAAGGGAAAACCCATTCATTGGCAAAAAGTCATTCAGTCCTAAGATCCGTTCGCAAAATGCAACAAAGATTCCCTTGCCAAGGCACACTTTCAAGCGGCATTGGAAGCCACCCTTCGGCCCAGCCACCGGAGAGTGCAGCACATCGCCTCTCAGCAGCCACGCGTGGCTGCAAAAAGGGGCTCCCTTGCAGGATATGGCCATGGGCCAAAATCCAAATCGTACGCCCAGTGAACATCCAAATCCAACCACTAAAATAGACTAACATGGGTGGTGCACCGAAAACCCCCAAAATGGTACCATTGGTTTTGACCCACAGCCATAATATACTTTCTTCTTGAGTGGAGTGGCCAAAAAATGGCCGAACTTCTTGTTTACCATCATGGTCCAGCCTCAAAAAGCGACTAAAGTCCAGAAACGTGAGTGAGTATAGACCCCCGTATACAAATGCAAGCCGCCCCCAAGCGCCTTGTCCAAAAGTGTGCGGGTTTGCCACGACAAACTCCAAGCGCTCCACTGAAATGGTGGCGCGCGGCATGGGCTAAGCCGGTCACAGTCAGAAAGAGCAGCGCCTACGCCATTGCTACAGCGGCGCGTGTTTTTTTTGTTTTTCCGCAATCCTTTTCTGGGCTGCCCGAACTGACCCCCTGCTTACAGTTTAACCTTTTGCGGGTTAAATGGAAACCCCCACTGAACACTGAGAAGCTAAAAAGCTGCGGGGATGGCTGGGAGCCACCAAGTTTTTGAACATGTCTCCGAAGTGGATATGGGTTGGCACCCTAATAACACAAGTAGAACACTCATATGCACACACACACACACATCTACATTTGTTTTTAAAAAACAGATATGATGTCCCCCCCTGACAATCACACGGAGGTATTTTCCTTGGAGTACTTGTTGCAAACCATGTCCCAAACTCAACCGGTAGGACATGGCCATGCCCATTTTTAGGATCTCAAATGGCAAACAATCTGGGTGACCCTAAATGGGCTCCAGTCGACCCTTCTGCAACAAGTCTCACCTTTGGGTTCGGTACAGAAAATCCAACCCGTTTCAACCAAAAAGTTGAAGTCTAAAGATCCGTCAGCGCCAAAGATATTTCCAGAAACTTGGAAGGTGAGACTAGCCCCAGGCTTCCCCGCTGAAAAAAGAAAAAAAAGCAATCCGAGTGCTCAATGGGTGCCAACAGCGACAAAAACTTGATTGTCCCCAGAGCCAGTGGCAGCGGGCGAGCGCAAACTGTGGGGTCCCAGGCACCAAGGAGGCAAACAAATGGCACCGCTGTGCGAAAAATCACAAACCACCTAATGTTGACTCCATATTTATCAACCCCGGGGGTGTCCCTTCTAGTGGGGAATCAGACCACTTTTGGATGTGGGGCCAACGTTAAGGGTCCCCTCCTGATAAAGGAACCTTCGCTTCGGGTGAAATCCGTCGCAACCCGAGCTTGCCGCTCTTCGCAGCCAGAAAAGTGTGGGGTCGCTAAAGGGCTCTCGAGAAACCTGCGGGGCAATTGCACACGTCTTTCCAACGACCGACTTGTGAACAGGACAACTCTATGACATCATGGTCGTCCAGGCCAAGCGCAGCATCCCGATTTCACTCAGGAAGTCTAGGTCCTCCAGTAGAGGTAAAATGGCACTGGTCGACCTAGAAGTGCACAGAGATGACACATTGCTTTCCAGCTGGAGAGGGATCCGGGAAGGTGTGAATGGGGTGAAGCAGGAAGTTCAGAGATCCTGGAATCATTCTGAATCCCCTTGCGGTCTACTTCAAAGGCATTTCCAAAGATGGGTTTTGGAGGCATGAAGGTGAATCCTTCTTTCTTGGGAGAAGCAGCCCCTGATTGGTAGGATTTGTTGATTAATTATTCCGGGGCTCCCATTGCCCTGACGTGCTTTTTGCGGGGGATTCTTTGGGAGCTGTGAAGGACGCTTGCGGGTGAGGCCGCGCATTTCACCAAATGGCTGGAGCCACACTCGACTCGAGGATGGTACGTGATAGTCCTCACCAGAAGAGCGAAGTGCTCCTTGGTTTTGGGTTCTGTTTACCTGGAGTCTCCATGACCCTTAAACAATTGGGCAATGACCCCATTATTTTAGGTAATGATCCAATTTTTTTTAGGGTCATGGAGACTCCAGGTACTTCTTTACCAGGTTCTGGTTCATGCCGGAAAAAGCCACGAGCTCCGCAAGAAAGGAACGTGGGAGTCTCGCCAACATCATTCAGACACGGGTGTGGTATTTTAGGGCCTCGCCCCTCAAAATGAGTGGCTTTTTTACTGGTTTCCCTTTCAAACCAAGCACAGGGGAAGACGAGCCACCCACGCATGATTCGGAGCCATAACAAGGGAACCTCTCTTCTTTTCGCCGAGCCTTGTTATTGGGGTTTGAGGATTTACCCGAGAAACTCCAAATACCCACCATGAACGCCGCCTGGCGCTTCAAATATAGCCTAAGAAGAAGCGGATATTTGGAAGCTCGTTTGGAAGATTTCTGCCTTGTAACCCTGAGGTATTCAAGGTGTGCAAGCGCAGCTGCTGCGAAGGCATGGAACAAAGCGAGCCTCCTCGACTCCCCCCAAATTATATATATATATATATGTACATATATATATATATGTATATATAAACATATGTACATATACATATAAATAAAACAACACGTGTCGGGACATTGGGAACTGTGGGACCGTATGTGCCATGGTCAAAACCGTGAAAATACCATGACCAGGGTTCCCTTAAGAACATTGATATTGGTTCAGGATCCTTCGGTGGATTCGATGATCATCCAACCGTAAACCCCCAAAAAGGAGTCGGTTTCACTGCTCCATGCTCCAGCCGGATGCTAATTCAACTCAAGTGCCTCCGGACATTTGGAGACTGAGAAGGCTTAACTAAGAATGGGGTTGTGTGGTCAAAACCGATCGCTATGAAACATGTTGGATCCCCAGGTCCCATGAGAAATGAAAGGCTCCCATTGAGCGGGGATGGTTCCTTATCCTCCTACCCGGGTTTTGATTAAGACTCTCATGTCACGATTGTAGGGCTAAACTACTAAATTATAACCTCCGTTTGCTGAAGTTGCCTGGAACAAATCGTAGAATGTTTCCCTTTAAAACCAAACTGGGGAAAATAACGGACATACTGTGGATGGACGAAATCCTGCACCACCTACTAAACCCTGGAATGATGATTCCCTGTAAACACCAACAAGCAACGGCTTCCAATCTAGCAATGCTTTCAAAGAGGTGTAGGATTCTGTCCATCCACAGTACTATCATAAGCAAATGGAAGACAAGGACTGCGCTTGTCGCTTATTTTAGGGAGGCCAACACGCCACACTCGCTGCTCAATTTGTGACCGCCGAACTGCTTTCTCCAGCTGCGGCGCGTTGACCGCCAGCGGTCCCCGAAAGGCTTCGCGGTTTTGGCCTTCAGATCTCCGAAAGTTGTGATGAGGGTAGTGCCTTTCCTCTTTTTTTTCATTTTTTTTTTGCGGGCTGCTTTCTGCTCTGCTAAAAGTTTAACTTTTAGTGGTTTAGTGGAAAACCCATTAGTTGGCTAAAAGTTGTTAAAGTCCTAACAGCCCTTGGCAAAATGCAAGAAAGTTGTCTGGTTGCCTCGAAACCCGCTTTAAAGGACCCCTTGTTTGACCCAGAAAGACGCAGAGAAGAAGGGTCAAGGGGCCAGGTGTTTACAAAGGCACAAAAGGAAAGGGGCCCGACGGCCAGAAAGAAACCAAGGGAGGTATTCAGAGGCGGTATCCCGAAGATTCGGGAAAGGTTCTTAGCCCAGAAATCCCTGGATACCTCATATTTACGGTTTTTCAGGCTTAATACAAGGGGATTTGATTTGCCAGTTACAGATTCCGAACAACTCCGCGAAGATATGAGGCACCAAGGGACCCGTTTGGGCATAGAAGCTTCTTCTCCATGGTTAGAATGGTTTCCGAAAGCCTTTCTGGTGCTTCCGCACGTGCTCGCCCGAAGGTCCATCCGGGAGACTTCCCCTTGCGCTTCTCTGTACAGCCATCCCAGCGTCGAGGTATCTCGCACGCGAAGGCAAAAAACCTGGGGACCCATTGGACCTGACGTTCGATGGGTACAAAGATCTAGAGGGCTCTGGACTAACTGATACTGTGGATGGACAGAATCCATTTCGCACCACGTCGCACCACGAAATGAAACCATGGTTGAAACCGTAGCGTTTGTTGGTATTTACTGAGAATCATCACACACCCGGGTTTCTGAACGGTGGTGCGTTTTCTGGATTTCGCAACCATCCACAGGGCTTCAAGAAAGTTGGACTTCTGCTCCCAGCTCTGAAGCAAGCCAAAGTTCGGACAGTTTGAGTCAGTCTGGGTTCGAAGAAAGATGCAATTATTATTCAAACCCACATAGTGAACCCCAACTGGTAAACAATTCTCAGCAATTCAACCCCCAGTTTTGCGCGTCAAATCGCTTTTTTACTGCTGACCCCTCTGCAACAAGTTGTTCACTTTTCGTGGGCCCAATACGGAAAATGCCACTAAGTTTCAACCAAAAAGGGTCAAGTAACCAAAGATCCGCTACCAAATAGCCACTAGGTCCTCCAGTAGAGAGATCAGAATAAGGGGACCCGATTTTTTTCTGTGATCTATTCTAGTAGGGGAACCCTCCCCCTGAAAAAGGGGAGAGCACACTATTGGGGGACCTAGGCCTTAAAACGAAACCGCCAGTTTGCATAGTGCCACAGGTTCCACAGATCGCTCTCCGCGGGCGGTCACTGGCCTCACCGACCGTCACGCGGCTGTCTTCTGCACTTTCCGCCGGCCGAAGAGGATCAGCTTCTTGGCCAAGGCCTCTGAAGCTTGTTCCCAAAGCGAAGCATTCCCAGACCTTCTTTGGTTGCTTCCATTTGGTTAAGACCACCGGAAAAAAAAGAAGATAAAACAAATGCCCAGTAGTGATAAATTCCTTTTTAAACCAACATGCGAAAATACAACATATTCTGAAGCAGATGGAAGGCATTTTTCCTGGGGTTCAGTTTCCACCTGTAAAACAAAGGGGGCAAACATGGAACCAAAACGTCTTCCTAAGGATTGTCATTGTCCAAATTGGGTCAACCTTTCTTTTGTAGGGGTAGAATTCCGTTTCCATTCTTTTCAACCATCGTTCTTTTCAAAAACCGGATCCTTTTGCCATGGGTTTCCAAAGGTGCTCAAGAGAGAAGATCCCTGGAAAGAAGGGGGAAAGTACCCCCTAGATCTTTGGTTGGCGAAATCTGGACAGGGCTTTGAACTCAAAACTGAAATGGCGCATTTACTTTGTTTGGAACCAAAGGCCCAGGCCCTTTGGCCCCATGGATAAAATTCTCACCTTACTAAAGTTGGTTGAACACCCAAAGTGCAGTTCCCCTATCTCATTCCAGTGCTGCGATGGGGCTGGTTCCAACCACAAGGGGAAAACCGTTAACAACACAGTTCCCCGACGTAAGAATCCTCCAAACATGGATGTTGTTTTGGGTCCATGTTCGTCTGAGAGTATGTTCTTCAGGGTATCTTAGCCGGGGTTGTTTAAGAGGGAGACAATAAGGAAACTGCCAAAAACGTTCACCCAGGAACGGGGCAACCGAAAAGAACAACACAAAAAAAGACTCCTTTTGGCGACCAAAAGAAACATACAGATCGCTTGAGGCGACTCCTTTTCGCCAAGGGGTGTCGAACAAGCCAACTGCCCAAGGGACTCAGCCTACGAAAAGTGGATCTCACGGGGGCTGGGGGGGAGGGGAGGGGGAGGGAGCCCTAAATAAGCCCCAATACGCCCTTCATAAGGCCTTATGGCTCCCTCCCTCCCCCTCCCCCTGCCCTGTTTCCATGATCTCTCTTCTTTGAGCTGGGGAAAAGAACCTTGGCGATTCAGCACCCATACTGATGGGTGCGAAATCCATAAAACGCACCACCGCTCCGAACCCCTGGTTTCTGATTCGAGTCCCTTGCAAATGCCAACAAGCAATGGTTTCAACCATGGTTTTGAAGTGGTGCAGGATTTCGTCCATCCACAGTATTTCAACCGAAGGGTGTTAGAAACAAGCCAAAGTGACCTGCCCGGTTGACGGGGGGGGGGGGAAGAAAGTGATAACTCTCAGTTGCAGAAGGGAGCTCAAAATATGAGCCTTTTGGGGCCATGGCTGAAAATGGGAACCCAAAATGGGGAAAGCAAAAGGTGAAACGATCGATTCGCATTGGTTGCAAGTAAGACCTTGTTGCGTCTTCACAAAAATGAAGATGCCTGGGATGAATATTCATGGGTCCGGAACTTGTGAACCTTATGGAGATTTATGTTCACCACCTGGGGAAAGGACCCCTTCAAAACTCCTATTGGTCATCAGGCTTGGAGCAACCCTGAAACTGTATGAACACGCCCAGTTGGGTGCGCGAAAAATAGGTACCCAACATGGAACATTGGTAAATGGAAACAAGGACTTAAACCCGCGGTCCCCTGGTTGCTTTATTTTGACCCATACCCATTTTGGGGGCGTGCCCATGTTTTGGAGGGCACCCGTTTTCGCCTTTCGTTTTTCCTGGAAGCCACAAAACAACCAGCCCCCTGGAGACAAACCGCCACACGCACCACGCACCACATGCGACAGCATACAAAAAACTGGTACATGGACAATGTGTTTAGATTCCGCTTCGTGATTCGTATGTGTGTCTACCCTAACACATAGTATAGGTTGGGTTTGGAGACACCAAGCCCCCGCATGGCGCTTTCTCGCGTTGGGTTTGCCTTTTGCCCCCCCCCCCCCGGAACACAACCGCCCCGAAGGAGGTGTAGACCCTCCAAATCCTGAGCCAAAGGCCAAAGAACATGTCCATGGGGTTTCACAACGAGACTCAAAAACCAAGTCCTGGGGACTCAATTGTGGCAGCCCCTTACCTTGAGGCGGAGGGTTGTTTTTCGTCTAGTCTTCCCCACAAAAGGAACAACTCCCTCAATTCCATTTTTCAGGAGCTGGGGATATTGTGGCAACAAAAACAGCAACAGGGGAAGAAAGACGAAATGACAAGGGAGCTACGCCCCTGCCCAATTGCCCCCCCAGAACGGCGTCCATCAATCTATCCAAAGTCTACTTCCAAAATACAAAGGATATTCAATATGAAATCTTGCCCTTCCAGTTACCACGATAGTAACCACATAATTGGACCTCTAGGGTTTACATGGTGGTTGCCCATGGTTACCTACTATAGTTGTAACTGGAAGCACTGGGCATAACCACTAGGTCCTCCAGTAGAGAGGCCAGAATAAGGGTAATTACCCTTTTTCCATAGTCTATTTTAGCAGGGGAAGCCTCCCAACCAAAAAAGCTGGTGAGAAAGGAACCTAGCTGGGGGACCTAGACACTGGGGCATCAATTCCTTCTAGAAGCATGGGAACTAACACATACCCCCCCTACAAATCAACATGGACCCCCCAAAACCCCTAAACAACACAACACCCTGAACAAAAACGCATAAACAACAAACCACCCTGAACAACAACCCATAAACAACAAACCACCCTGAACAAAAACTCATAAACAAACCACCCTAAACAAAAACCAACACTACACCCCAAACAAAAAAACTCATCGCCTGCCCGATCCAGCGATCGGGTCTCGGATCCGAGATCTCCGAGCATCCGCGCCGGGTTTTGGGGCACCAGGGCGTCCAGCTGCAGCTCCTCACAGTTTATTTGTTTTTCCCGGGAGAGCTGGAAACAAAACTTTTGGTTGACTTTTCTAGGGGTTGAATTCCGGTTCCATTTATTTCAACCATTGTTTCCAAAAACCGGCCAGTGTCCCTGGGTTTCCGGAGGTTTTCTAGAAAGATTCGGATCCCTGGAAAGAATGGGGCCCTCCATTTGCTGAAGTCCCCAGAAACACACAGAACAGATGTTCATTCCCGGGAACCTTTAAACACCAACAGGGGAAAATACAAACATTTTTCTTTCACAAACGAACCAGAAACCAAAGCGTAACACCTAAGGCTTGCTTGCTGGAAGCGCTTTTTTTCTCTCCGTGTTTTTCTTCTTCCCGGACTTTTCGCAAGCGGACTAGATCGAAAGGGGAAACCAACGGTTCGCGGTGAGGCTTTTCTCAGTTTCCCTTCGGCTTTCCCTAACTGCCGCAAGTGAAGCTACCGCAGGTCCTCTAGTAGAGAGGTTAGAATAAGGGTACGAACTTTTCCTGTAGTCTATCTTAGTAGGGGAACTAAAGAAGAAAACCAAAAAAGTTGGCGAGAAAGGGCACCTAGCTGGGTGACCTAGACAAGTGAAGCCCAAAAATGATGGTTTTCCTGCAAATACCAAGAAACATGGTTTCCCATGGTTTCAAAGTGATGCGAACGGATTCTGTCCATCCACAATAAGGGTGCCAACTTTTTTTCTGCAGTCTGCTTAGTATGACCAAAAAAGGGTGAGAAAGGGCACTACTGGGGGACCTAGCTAAGCAAATCAGGAAAACAAAAAACAACAAAATTCGTCAGAAAAGAGGGAAACAAAAAACAAAAAACGGTCGCTTCGCAGGCAAAAGGACGACGGGTGCGCGTGACCCGTCCTGGCGCCACAAGATGTCCGGGTCCTCGGAGAGCAGCTGCCAGCAGCTGGCCTCCAACTCGCCTCGCTCGCTGGTCAAAGATTCTCCGGCCGGTGGACGCAGAAGTATGGAAGATCAACATATTACGCGAAACATATTACTTATTACCGTCCCTTCCCCAATCTATAGATTTGGCGTATGAGGGAAGGGATGGAAGATGAAGGTTGCCCTTTGGGGACCCAGGAATGAACAGTGGTCACCTTTCGGAGTGACCAAAACTGGGAACCCAAACAGGAAAAAAGACCAGGTTCAATGGTCGATTCGCTTTGGTCGCAAGTGAAAGTGAAGCCCATGCCTGTTTAACAGGGCCACTCTTGGATGTCAAGCCATCTGTTAGGGTATGTCAATGACCGTGAAAAGCCCGGATGATTCCGGGAAATGTTGCGCTGGGAAGCCTATGCCTGCAGAAAGCTTCCACTCTTGGGATGTCAAAATCAATGTGTTTTTAGGCAGTTGAAGGTTACTAGAAAAGGAGGAGAAGTACCATGAAAAGCCTGGTGGATGAAAGGGAAGCACCCTTCGGGGGGGCAGGGGGCCCGAATCATTCTACTGGTTTGGCCGAATCATTCTACTGGTTTGGCCGAATCATTCTACTGGTTTGGAGTTACAGGGGAGCCATTGTTAGGGTATGTCAAGCCCTTTCTACAAAAGGAGGTACCCGACTAGTCACAACCTCCTAGTTGCTTTCCTTACATGGAAGTCCGGGAAATGCCCATTGGAAACAAGGTACACAAGTTGCAAACCCGGATGTTCCATCCACTTTGCAAGTAGGTTATAACCCTGGTTCTAAGGCAACCAACCCCATTTTACCGTACTTACCGTGGTTGTAACCTACTTATGTGGATTGAACATCCAAGAACCCGGTAAACGCCACAAAAGGAACCAGTTGGAATGAGGTTCCTCACGAGGACATCGCTGAGTGCTGGGAGGGATCAACCCGGTGGCCTTTTGCGGGCTTCAAACTCACCACCATAGCAGTCCTTCCGAAAAAAACGATGGCCCTGAATGGAATCAAACCAATCTAAACCAGTGGAACCCATCTATTTCTATTACTAACCTAAAAAGGACGCGTCTGCTCACCGCATTGACTCTCATGGGCCAGAAGGGTTCTTAGAACCTTTCAAAGGGCTCGCCGTAGAGACCGTAGAACTGCGGGCTAGTTGAATTGCCCCCAATCTCTCACCTGAGCCTATCTGTGATTGAAAAAGCCGCCCGGTATTATTCATTTTGTTCTTCTACTAAGAACATGAATACAACAACTTGTGATAATATATATATATATACACACGTGGCCGATATATGTATATATATAACACCGTTATTTCATGATGAACTGATCCACGACGACCTGCTGTCCGGTCGCAGCCCGTCTCGAAGACCTGCGCCAAGACCTGCAGCAAATTCTCCTCCGAGACCATCTTCTTCAGCGTCCCTTGGGCGGCCTCTTTCGACCGAAGCGCTCGCTTCCGCTCGCTTCTCGAGCCGAAGCGAGCGCTTCAAAAGCCGCCCGAAACGATCGCCGCCGGGGGGGGTTCCACGGGGTCCATGGGGTTTACAGGCGGCATAGGCTGTTCACGTGGAAAGTAAACCCATGGGTTCTGTTACTTGCTTTTGGGTTCAAAAGAAGTTGGAGAATCCGAACTTCCACCCAAAAGGGAAGGGTTGGTAAATCCGAATTTCGATTGTCTCTTCAATATGGAACTGTTCGCGAATTGCTCAACACGTAGTCTGTGAATCCATCCCCAAAGGGATCTCTTGCACGCATCTGGAAACCGCAAGGACTGGCCTTTTTCCTCCTCTGTGTTTGTGACGGAAACCGTAGTCGTTACTTTTCCTCCGCCACAATCCCCCGCATGGTGATTTCCAAGTTGCCATGGCGCCTACATCTTGAGGCTCTCTCTTGTCCCCTTTTCACAACAGTGCGAAAGAATAGTCACTGAACGGGTTTGCTCAACGTGGACCTCATTTTGGGGTTGAAGGGAAACCCATGCAACAAGCGGTGCTCTTAGCGGTGCTCTGGTCCCGACCCAAACCAACGGACTTTTCGACAAAGATAGCCATAACGCTTTACAAAGGCCTGAGGGTTCAGCCCCCATGAAACGAATGGTTGCCCGAATTTGGATGATGACACTCCTTAGGTAAATCATGGTGGTCATAATTTCCCCCTTTGGTTTCATGGTGGTTTGAACCCGAGGGTTGCTATAACAACCCGAAGACCAGGCAGTTTTGGGCGTTGCTCAAGGGATGTCTCACGAGGTTGTTTACTTGAGAGGTTGCCACACTTCTGCTCTTGAAAAAAGAATCAACTGAGATGCAGGAGGCAAGGAAAAAGAGAGAGAGAGAGAGAGAGAGAGAGAGAGGGTCTACCTGGAGTCCCCTCCTGACCCTTAAAACATGGTTGGTCATTACCCCAAATAAAGGGGTCATGGATGCATTTTTAAAGGGTCATGGAGAGTCTAGGTATGAACCACCAGTGTCCCTTTAAAGTAGACTTGATTGGGGCCCAAAAAAGATTCCCTCATCCCGCATCCTGCTTCCCGTATCCCTGCTTGGTGTTTTCTGCCTCATGTCCATCTGGGATCTCAGCTACAAGGCTCCATGTTTGTTTCGCCAGGGTGCCGGACTACTTGGTTTGCAGTGGGGAATCTCCCGGCAATCCACCCTTGTGAGGATCCAATACTGCTTTAATCAGTTCCTCACTGACTGAGTGGATTGGCCCAAAAAAGCGCCCAAACCGGTTTTTTCGCCACCAAACTTGCCCACCTGAACCCTCACAATTCCCTTGAACATGGGTTGTAGGCCTAAAAATATGGGGTGGCTTCCCTTTTGTATGGGTCGTTTCAGGTAACCCAAAGGTTTGACTGAAGTCCAGAAACTCCTTGCACAGAACTTCCTTGCCTCCTTCAAATCCTGCAGGCAGAACTTGTCCGCCATGGCGCGCAGCGCCAGACCCAGCTCCAGATCCATATTTGGGTCCTGAGTTGATTCCGGCCCGAAACCTGCAACTGGCAACGTGGTGGTCAAACCGTTTTGGGATCCCATTTTGGGGTAGGTGCACCACCCATGTTAGTTCCGTTTGAGTGGGGATTGGGATGTTCACTGGGGGTACGGGCTTTTGACCCATGGCCAAATGACAACAGTTTGCTGGTTGAAAGTTGAGAGAGAGAACAAGATGAAGGAAACCAAGGCAATAAGAACTGGGCTGTGCGTTTTCGGATCTGCCACAAAAGTCGAAACAACTTTCCGGTTGAATGGACACTAGCACTACACCATCTAAAACCCCAACCCAAAGAATCGGATAGCTTTCGAAGCTAGATCAAAGCCGCAAGCTCACTTCCGATGGAGGAAATTCGCCGTGCCTCAAGTCCGAAACGGAGCTCAAGTGAGACACAAAACAGAAAGGAAGGACCACACTGTTCTAGGGGTAACTTCCATTTCCATTCTGAACCCAGGGATCCGGATTTTTCTATAAAACCACCAAAGACCCTGGGGAAATGGCGGGTTTTTGAAAAGAACGATGGCTGAAAAGAATGGAAACGGAATCACCCCCTAGAACTGTGCACAAAGAAAGAAAACCTGGCATGTCTGGCCCTGGATCCAAGGCGTTGGTAAAGAGGAATCGAAGAATCGCCGCCACGCACCTGGGAGCAATCCGAGGCCCCCGAAGCAAAGTTGTGGAACCCAAATAGCTTCCAACAGCTCTATATTGGTCCGTCTTTCTTTAAGGGGTCCTCAGAAGTTGTCTGCTAAAAGTGGACAACTCCTAAAAAGCTCAAAAACAAACCAAGGACCCGGATGGCTGGAGATCACCAAGAGCCGTGGCACTGGTGGCTCGCTTGGGGATCCTTCCGAAGATCCACCACCCCAGTGCTCGACTCCAAATAATCCGCGGTGAACATCTTGCGAAAGTACTCAGAACGCGCCACCAAGATGCGCTGGTCGAAAAAGAGCGGGGGCCCATCCTGGAACTTTGACGCGGGCGATGCTTCCGGCCAAAATAATTGAAAAGACTGGCTCCCGCAGAGCCAGTCTGCCAGGGGGACTCTAAATATTTTACACGTTTGCTTAGTGGGAAAAAACATGACATGGTGTGTCTCAAAATCGGGAAATAATTGAAAACTGGCTCCCGCAGCGCCAGCTCAGAGATACCAGTCTGACTTTAACTGTTTGCTAGTTAGTAGGAAAACATACACACACACATGTTCTCCACAGAGTTTAAAGGCTAAAAAATCCAGCCAAATAATGCTAACTTGTGCTAACTTCGGATCAATCCGGAGGACCATGCGAATCGGAGGATGATACTAATCAAAGCAATCCCCTAAACTACCCGGAGTCTCCATGACCCTTTAAGAATGGGTCAATGACCAACCACTATTTGGGTAAAAACCCACCATTTGTTGAGGGTCAGAAGGAGACTCCAGGTAGTTTGATTCCCCAAAAAGGCATATCAAGGAAACACGCCTGCCTTTCCTGGGCTCCTCCGGATTTTTTTGGCAACACCGCCCCTGACTTTGCTGGGCTCCGTTTTTTTGTTTCCCCGGCAGTCAACCGCCAGGCGTCGTGCACGAGAAGTTCTGCTGACTTCAGCTCCAAGGAGAAGTCCACCTCTGGGACGTGAACTCGAGGCTCGGTCTCGAGGGGCAGATTGCTCACGTAGGCGACCAAGTGCACCTCCAAAACGACCCGGGTCCATGTTGTTGTTTTTTTCCATGGGAAACAGAATTGGCCTGTTGATTTAGTGAGGTGTTTGATGGGAAACAGAATTGGCCTGTTAACTTTGTTGTTCTTTAGGTGTCTCAACCTGGAGTCTCCTTCTGACCCTTTAGAAATGGGTCAATGACCAACCATTTTTAAAGGGTCATGGAGACTCCAGGACCTAATCGAAATAGCGGGCCCTAAAATGTGTTCTTTTTGGCAGTTAGTGAACTTTTAAAGGGGCCCAGCCACTCCACTCAAAGCCGCCCGCCCATCCTGGGTTGCTGTTGACCCCTCCGCAAAAAGACCGCCACTTTTCATGCGTTTAATACGGAAAAGTCCAGAAAGGTTCACTCAACAGTTCAACAAACCACAGATCCGATACCAAATAGTTATAAAACAAGTCCAAAATTTCGGTTTGCCACTGAAATGGATTTCAGGAATGGCAAAGTGATGGAGTTCTACTTCCATTTGTTTAAGTCTCCTGGAAAAATTGAGAACGTATTTCCAGTAGTGACAGATTCAATCTTTAAAACCAACAAGGGACAATAAACACATATTCATTTCAGCAAATGGAAGGGTCCCATCCCCCCCTCCCCAACCCCTACCACCCTTTTCGGTTCTTCCATTCGGCAAAGGGACAAATACAGACAAATGAAATGAAACAAACAAAATGAAATACAGCCAGTGATAGATTCCCTTTGCCAACAAAAGAAAAGATAAACAACACATATTCACTGAAACACACATGAAACAAACAACACATCTGGCAGTGGGTCAAAAACAGGTGCCCAAAATGGAACACTGCTAAATGGAAACCAGGACTAGAACCTGCGGCTCCCTGGTGGTTCAATTTGGACCCGCACCCATATGACTTTCCATCCACAGTATCACAAGTTTATAAGCATGTTCTTAGTAGAAGAACAACACGTATTCATTTAGACGCACATGAACCAAACAACACATATACTAGGTCCTCCAAATTTGAGAGGGTAAAATAAGTTGGTACCCTTTTTTTCTTCTGTTGTCTATTCTAGTAGGGTTGAACCCTCCCCCCAAAAAAGAAACGGTCAAAGTTGGCAACAATTGCTGGGGGACCTAGACACTGGGGCATCAATTCCTTCTAGAACCATGGGAACTAACACATACCCCTACAAACCAACATGGACCCCAAAAACCCCTGAACAACACAACACCCTGAACAAAAAAGGTGCGCCGTCCTAAACAACAAACAAACCATAAACCACCCTAAACCACCCTAAACCACCCTAAACCACCCTAAACCTAAACCACCCTAAACAAAAACCCATAAACAACAAACCACCCTGAGCAAAAACCCATAAACCCGAACGCCACCGTTCCGCCTTCCGCCGCCTTCTTTTTCTCGCTTTTCGGCTTCGCGGATCCACCGATCCGATTTCCCCAGGGCCTTGGAGTGGGCGTCGATGAGCCCCGAGGCTGTGGTGAGCTGCGAGAACTCCACCATGTTGTGCCAGCCGCGGTCGTTGCAGCTGGGGGTGAAGCTGAAGGTCTCTTGCTTGTGGATACCTACAGGCGGGCGGTCTCTGGCACTGGCTGGCGGTCTCTGGCGCCCAGGTTTCCTCCCTCAAGGGGCCCCTAGGGTGTAAACGGTGTAAACAAAAAACATGTGGCCTAGGCCCCTAGAACAGCAAACGAAAATGGTTGACGTGGGAAGGAGAGCAAAGTGGATACCTACAACTCGGGGGACCTAGTAGGTCCTAACCATGCCCAGTGGATCCCTGAGCTACCCATGTAGGGGTGGTAAGCCCCTGGCTACAACTCGGTTGCGAAATCTGCTCCCCTGCCAAAAGTGACTAACTGTTAGTGGTTCAATACGGAAAATCCATGAGTTGGCAAAAAGTTGTTCAGTCCTAACATCCCTTGGCAAAATGCAACTATAACACTTTGTTGCGCCCTCCCACTCCCCGACAAAAAGTGAATCGCTTTTTGCGGTTTAAATCCGGAAATCCCCCCCTAAACAGCTGGAAAGCTCAAAAGCTCAAAAGCTGGAAATGCCCCCTAGGGTAGCAACAAAAACACACCGAAAAGACGTCCTGGGCCCCTAGCAAGAGAAAAAACACCAGAAAGGCGTAACAGGCGCCCTGCTGTGGGCTCCCTACATGAGCAACACAAATCAAAGACCGCGTCTTTTGCAGACGAAAATGAGATACCCAATGTTGACCCCATAGGCCCATAGGGGGAAAAGAAAAACATGCCAGTTTATTCATGAGGTGCTTTTCCCTGGAAATGTGGGACATCTGACCACTTTTGGAGGGGCCTCTCAGAAACTGGGGTTGATTAATATGGGATCAACATTAAACCCAACCCTGGGGTAGCAAAAAGACAAACGTAGTGTGAACAGAACCAAATAACCTGAAACCATGTAACCATGCCTGCCAAAAGCAAACCCTTGGCAGCCAAAACACGACTTTGGTGTTTGCAGTCCCCTACTCAACATGAGCAGAACCAAACCAACAATCAAACAAAGAAACAAACAATCAATCAAACAAACACACAAGCAAAGACACAAACAAACAAACAAACAATCAATCAAACAAACAAACAAACAATCAATCAAAGAAACAAACAATCAATCAAAGAAACAAACAAACAAACAAACAAACAAACAAACAAACAAACAAACAAACAAACAAACAAACAAACAAACAAACAAACAAACAAACAAACAAACAAACAAACAAACAAACATGCCAAGCGTAAAGATACTCTTCTTGCTCTTGCTGCTGATCACCTTAATGGTGAAGAAGACATCTTCACAGGTCCTTGATGCCAGCGGCCGGGGACGAATGAACCAAGTGAACGTCTTTTTCAGCAACGCTTAGGGAAGATGCAGGACACCCAGACGTTGCAGGAGACATACATCAACGGAAAGCCTATTACTGTCTCCCATATGTTTCATTATCTAGCTTATTGAATTTATGATTGAGATGTAAGGAATTGGAAAAGACATGATAATAAGACCAACAACAAATGAACATCTATTAGAAGTAAATCATAATGGAAAAGATAGGGCCATGACTAAAGCTTGGGCCATGACTAAACATGAAAGGCTGCAGCCAAGCTAAGTTCACCTCCATGCAGAACCAAGAGTGGGAACCCAACAAAAAAGAAACCCCAACGGGTGAGATCGATCAGGTAGATTCGCTTTGCAAGTGAGCCGAATTTGCAACAAATAACAAGGGCGACTTCCATTTGTGTGAGCCCCCTGAAAAATGATAGCATATGTCCCGAAACCTCTAAAAAACCATCAAGGGGAGAATGAGAAAATAGACCATACTCCAACCAGTGCTTCCAACTACATAGGTAAGCATCCGCTTCCTCCGCTTCCCCCGCTTCCGCTAGGCTGGTTCATGTCCGCGTTTGCGGCGCGGGAAGTCGGGGAGAGTCTCCATGCGGGGAGAAAAATATGACAAGTCTCTTGCAGGAGTGATAGATTCAACCTTTAAAACCTTAAGGGAAACCAACAAGGGTTATCATTTTCAGGAAATGGAAGGGGAGTCGCCCAAGGGTGGAAGTACATGCCCCTTGCTCAGATCCCTTGGTTTCCCTGGTTTCCAAGCTTTAAGTATACACTCCTTGCGGAAGAACGGCGATTCGTTTCAGCCAAAGGCGAGTTCAGGCGAGTCGCCATTCCACTCACATGGCACCTGACGAACTGGTGCCGCCAAGAGGAAATAGATCTTTCCGGCAGCCAGGGATCCCCTCCCCCGTTGGGCCACAAATGGAAGGCGAGGTAAGTCGAGTCTCCATTCTCAAGGGAAGAAAGACACGTATTCTTTGCAGCAAAAGGCGAGTTTAGAGACTTCACTCGCCTTTTGCTGAAGTTTATGCGTTGTTTTGCTAAGTCCCCACTAAAATAGACTAACATGGGTGGTGCACCGAACCCTCCCCCCCAAACAAAAAATGGGATCCCAAAACGGTTTTGACTCTCACAGCCAGTTCAGTCAAGTCTCCATTCCCTTGCTTTTTAGCTTTTTAGTGTTCAGTGGGGATTTCCATTTAACCTGCTAAAAGTGATCCAGGCAAATGGAAGGTGAAAAGAACATGTTGCTTTGTTCACTGGGCTGCCCCCAGATCCCCCGCTCAAAGTGAATAACTTTTGGTGTATTAGATGGAAACTACCACTAAACACTAAAAGATGCTAAAGGCGAAGGAACCGGATGGCTGGGAGCCACCAAGCTTTTAAACACAGGTCCGAAGTGGACATGGGTTGGCACCCTAATACACAAGTAGAGCACTCATACACACGAACACAATCAAGCACACATCTAAATTTGTTGAAAAAAAGATAATCGAACACACCAAGTTCAGTCGAGTCTCCATTCCCGCATCTGCTCCGGAGCGCTCACTTCCACAAAGGCGGACAGCGTCTGGTCCGCCGCCGGCGATCCGGCCGGAAACCTTCGGTCCCCGACGCAACACAACAAGCCCGCAAAGCGAAGTGTGAAGATGACTGACAACAACCTGAACCCCCAATGTGCTCTCGATTTTTGGCTTTGACCCATACAACAGTGATACCAAGGCGGAAAAAATGGTCCTTTGAAGGTCCAGGAAAAGATGTGGGAATTCTGGTTGGTCAGCGGGTGAAAAAACGTATTTTCCGTTGAAGCCGCAAAAAAAAGGCGGGGTACCAAGTCAACTAAACACCTAACACCTATGGAACCACATGACTGGGAACTACCAAGACATGGAAGGCCTAAGTCACAACTTCTCCACTTCAACATTGCGCTTCCCGATCGGTGTGGGAACCAACCCCTTCGCAGAATCCTGTGCCTCTCAGACTGCCGTGAATGAGAAGGGCACAAGCGCCAGAGACACCGACCAGTTGGCTTGCGTACTTTCGGGAAACCCGAAATGGGGCCGGCCTTCGCCCCTTAGAGGCTCGAATCACACCTGCAACACCCATTAAACAAAATGAGAGTTCAGGCAACCCCAAATTGGTGCTTTGGAATCAAATTTGAACTCTGTGCCCTTGTAGAGGGCAAATGAAAGACTACATCTGGCAGACCTTCAGACCACCTAGTAGGAAGCTGAGCATAAACTTGTCACGAAGGCCCGGACAAGAGCCCACCCATCCAGCCCACCCAGCCGGCAAGAAGGGTGCATGGGAACTAGGTGACCAGACTCGTGCTGAATACAGGGCTAGGTCCTCCAGTAGAGGGGTTAGAATAAAAGTACCCTTTTGTCTGTAGTCGATTTTAGTAGGGGAACTTTTTTTTCAAACAAGGATAAGAGGGCACTACTGGGGGACCTTAGCAGCCGCTCTGGAAAAAAAAGAAGCCCGTGGCTTCCTTACAGCCAAAGAAAATACCAACGACCATATTGTGGATGGACAACATCTGTTCGCAGCACTTTCAATCCATCGCGCTTGTTGGCCTTTGCCAGGGAATCGAATCAGAAACCAGGGTTTCTGAACGGTGGTGCGAAATGGATTTCGCAACCATCCACAGTATCACCACCAAGAAACCGATACCCAAACCCGACATGACAATATTGCTAAGGACTCACATGGGTTTTGACACTCATATTGACTCATATTGTATATAGGTGGGCCACGGTTTCCGTAGACCAACCCCTGTGGCAAACATGTGACACGCAAGCGTTCTTCAAGGCTCATTTAATTTTAAAGCCCTATGTTGGACACAAATTAGTTTATTGCCCCTAGAACAATTAGCAGAACCGCATTAACATATCAGCCGGAAAAAAAAAGAGAAAAAAAAGAAACAAAACAACGGTGGTGAAACCCCGGTGAAACTCATTGTCATCTGATCAAATTCTAAACACAAGAATTCCACAGTGCTCCCCAAGACCCTCCCCCAGTGCCTACTCGATAGATGTGCCACAACAAACATGCATGTTTCGATTCTGCTCCACATGTAGCAAACTCTACGATGGCAAATGAACATTCAAAGATCCGAGGTTGGGTGGGGGCATGTTGATGTGTGGCGAGTTTACACCTCAACGGAATAGGAAAACTTGCCTTGGGCAACTCGATCCTAGAAAAAGCGGTCAGACCAAACATCCTTGGTTTTTCAGCTTTTAAACAGAATGGCTCTGGCAGGAAAACTCGGGAAACTCATTTCGTTGTCAAAATGCACAGAGCTGGGACCCAAGGCGGTTCCGTGACTTTTGCGCCGTTTGTTGGTATTTGCTTATATTCATTGGGGCGTTAGATATGGGGGACACATTTTGCTCAACCCCACGAGCCTATTTTGTGACTAAACATTTGTTACCTTTGGGTTTACTGGCCTAACAAAAAGGATCGCGTTCAACCCCACAAGCCAATCTTTTGACCAATTGATCATGTTTTACCTTTTGGCTTACGGCCAAAAACAACTCACTTCCTGCCAACAAAAGTAACCAGACTTGATATTTGCCACTAACTACTGGTCCAGCCCGCTCAAACCAAAAAAGGTGACATCTCAAGTCCCTTTTTTTGGGACTTCGAGAGAAACCAACGTGCGCAGGAAAACGTCCGAAAAGGAAAAAAAAAAAAACGGGTCTCGGTGGTTTGGTTTTTTTCTCGCCGGCCGGCACCAGCAGCCGGCACTGGAAGCCGCCCCGCGGGCCAGCCGCCGGGGAGTACAACTTGTCGCCTGGCGAAGCTTTCGGGCAAGGGGCTGGCCCAAGGGCGGCTGGCACAGGTAGTGGCCACGGCAGGCGTGTCTTTCCCTAAGATAAGCGGGGTGGTCCCAGGGAGGGAAGTTAAGTCGAGGGAAGCCGAAACGGGCTGTGAACTACCCATCCGCCCGTAGTCCCAGACAGAGAGGGACTCCAAGCTTGGAGCTGCTCAAATGGCGTCCTCTTTTTCTCAACTTTTGGCTTCCCTAGACCACGAAAAACCAAGGGTAACGCTTCCTCTAAAGGGAATGTGGGGTTGGCCAAAACAAAATGCGGCCGGTTTCTATTGACGGGCCCTTGGTGCTCCGTGGCTCTGAGCCTGTGTTGGCACTCCGTTGTGAGGTTGCGAGGGGAAATGCAAGGGAAACACACTGACCATGGTAAGCGCGCTCGCTCGACTGCTTCGTTATATCACCGCGCGCCCGCCTCACGAGGGAAAGCACACCCGCTCGACTGCTTCGCTATAGCACTGCGCACACGCCTGACCAGGGTAAGCACACCCGCTCGGCCGCTTCGTTATAACACTGCGTGCATGCCTGGCCACGGTAAGCGCACCCGTTTGTCTGCTTCGTTGAAACACTGCGCGCTCGCTGAATCAGATAATCACAGTAAGGGAGAGTTTGTGTAAAATGCTTCCGCGGACGCCAACAGGTCGTGTGCCATACTGGCACGATAGACTCTACCTGGTCAAGCTGCAAAGCATATGTCCCGAATTCGCTGCCTTCATGCAGCCCACATGTCCTTCTGTATGTAAAGTCTTGGTAGTGGCGCTATGTCTTGCGCCAGCGAGAAGTGGAGCTGCAGGCTGTCGTTGCGATCGTAAAGATGTTAAAAAGAAGAAGGCAGGGAATGGGCGATACAATTGGGCGAAACGCAAAAACGCTCTAAAACTGAGCCCTCTTTTTGGGGACGGTTTTTTTGGGACAAACAATGAGCATCTCGCTAAGGTGAAACGCAAGTCTTTTTGTCAGAAAAGCGTTTCAACACGTGAGCGCGGAGGTCGGTCCGCCGGGCTGTTGCAAGGACGCAACAGATCCCATTTGCGATAGCCGCTTCGTCTGCCACAGAAAGCTAGCGGGATGCGATGTTGGCCGGTTTCATGCAGACTGCTCAACCTGAACTAAGACAAGCAGCTGCCGCAACACTAGGAGTGACTGCCAAAGGAGGCCAGGTGCCTGGTATTCTCTGCGCTGTTCTTTTCCAGTCTCAAATATCTTGTTGAAGCTTTCTGGAATCCCTCCTGATTTAATCGCTATCTGATAGAAAAGAGACCGAACACACCGGCCCGTCGGCTTCTGGGACATGTAGACATCTGGGGCACTGACTTTGATCCATATTTAGACCGGAAAATGACAAACCCAGGTTGGCGGTATCTTGGTTGTGCAGGGTAACCCCTCCTGTGATACCAAAGCGGGATATCCCTGGGTATCACAAAGAATGACAACCTGAAACCAAGTTTCCCGCCATGGATGTTATAACACTATATACCAACTATAGCAACCTAAACATGGTTTCACGTGGCATATGTGATTTGGAGGCATTGGGGTACACCTCACGGGTAACACTCAAAGGATACCTATTGGCTCAAATGTCAGCATCAAGTTGCCACCTGCACCCTCTAAACAAAAACCCAGTCAGAAAGTAGTTTATATAGTGTATACCCCCTTCTGCCCAGTGAACTTAATGTAAACTGGGCTGTTCCCCTTCAATGCCCTGCTCAAAGTCGTTGTTTTTTTTTTTTTTTCGTGGCTTGGTGGAAACTCCCACGAAAGCTTGCAAGCTACGAACCTAAGGAACCGGATGGCTGCGAACCTGGGATCTTCCCGAGACCAGCGATACATGCGTGGAAGTGTCCCTTCCCTCCTACCTGGGCGTGTCTGTTTTATGGGACCTTCCAAAATTGTGGCTGACTTTGATGGTGGCTCTCACCCCCGGGTGAAATAAGGCACATACCGTTTAAAGGCTGACCCGATTTAGATGGCAATCCTTAAAGGGTCAACCTGCATTGTTTGACCCGATCCTCAGGATGATTTATAATAAAACAAAGGTTGACCCGATCCTCAGGAAACGTATGGAGGTTATATGAATCCTTAGGAAAAGTGTGGTGGTTATATGGCTGTTCAAAACTAGGGTAACCCCAAAATGGGTCAAGCCCTGGTACATGGAAATGACTAAAACCTGTGGTTTTCTCTGGTGGTGTAATTTTCACCCATATCCATCCTCCATTGTCTTGGTGGTCTGAACCCCAGGGTCACAGCTCCCGTCGCCTTTGGTGAAGCACCACGGGGATGCTACCGTCAGCTCCAACTCCTCCACGGAGACGCCCACGCGCGGCATCGCTGGATGCCAAAGAGCGGGCGAAGTCACGTGAGCTTTGACATGGATCCCTGGAAAGTCAAAAAGCGAAATCTGTGAGGAACGATTTGCCGCTCTGGGCCATTTTGATGGGTGTTGCTTCTTGTTTTATCTCTTTCAAGGGGATTCCCTTCCTAAACCCCCTATGTTACTATGTTATGCAACGGGGTGGACATGTTCTGCAGCACCAAAGCGCGTCACTGTTGTGCTACTTTTAAGCGGCTCCCTTGGCAGTGCAAATTGGGGGATTCGTTGAGGTCCGACGCTCCCGAAACTTAAGAAACTGATTGTCTCCACTCACTTCTTCAGTGGATTGGCCACCATAAGTCCATGTTTTTGTTGCCACTAACATGATCTTTCGAAAAGTGACTCTCAAATCCGAAACAGATCTTAGGAAGTGAGGTCCGTATCAGTTGAAGAGAACACATGAATAGGAAACCAGCGGTTGAAGACAAGTACGGTGGGTCTCCCTCCAGCATCCCCATAAGCCTTTTGGAAAAATACATGGCCCTGGTACTAAACCCCGTCTAAACCAGTGGAACCCCTCTATTTTTTCAGCAAACCAACCAAAAAGGACACCTATGATGCAGCATCCCTTTGTGGATTCGTGATCTTCAGTAGCTTGCAGGAGGTTCCCATGCTTCCCGCGCTCGGCGTTGATCCACGGGGCGCGCGCGCGCAAGGGGCTTCGAGGCCAGGACATGGCAGATGTGAAACCAACATGAACACCTGACAGGTGGCCCCAGTTCTGGAGCCTCCCTGAAAAGCTGACCCGAACCACCCCAAAATTCGGTTCTTTGGGAACCTGAAAAGCTGACCCGAACCCCAGAATTCGGTTCTTTTGTCGACCCCAGATCTTTCAGCTGAGAAACATGGCACGCAAACACAGGCGAAAACACTTCTTCACATACCAAGACAGTTGACCCCTCTGCAACATATTTTTAACTTTTTGTGGGTCCAAAGCAACATCCAATGCTTCAACCAGAAAGTTAAAAGCCCAAAGTTGCAAAGAATTCGCCACAAAGATTCCCAGAACGCTAACTCTTGCACGGCTCCGCTGGCCATGCGCTTGGCTTCGGCACAACTTCCCGCGTCTGCCGTTGCTTTTGGGGCCTGGGCTCCCTCGCTGTGCAGCTGTTGTCTTGGTCGCTCTCTTTTCCGACCCCGAACCCTCTGTGTTTGCTCAAGCTGTCAAGTTTATGACCCATAATTGTATGTACATATTGACACACCTACATTATGTTGGCCTTTCAAACAGTTACAAGCTCACTTGCTGAGTGGCGAAGTCAGAAAAGGCTCAGATTGCATGCCGAGACAGACCACCCCGACGACTTGCTAATGCTCAGGGAGTGAGGGAATGAACCCAGGTATTCCCTAGGAAAGCCCAAGAACAGGCTTGTAGGGGTTATTCCATTTCTCATTCCCTATCGCACCACCCCCACAAATTAGGCAAAGGTGCCATTTCCCTCATTCCCTTCTAGACACCACCCCTAAAACACAAACTCCGTTGAACAAAAAGAAAGGGGCCATGCCTTGTAGGGGCCATTCCCTCATTCTTTAGTGAACACCCCCCCCCCCCCCCACAAACTCCGTCGAAAGAAACGCCTCCGTCGAGAAAACAAAAAAGACATTCCCTCATTCCCTGCTGAACACCACCCCCACCAACTCCGAACAAAACAAATGCAGTGGCCTTGCCTTCACCGTGGCGCAGGCGTTGCGGAACCGGAGCTCCACGAAGTTCTCGCGGGCCCGGGTCACCAGCAAGGTGCGGCCCAGGTGGACCTGCCTCGGGATCGCTCGGCAGCGAAAACGAGGGTGGGTACGGTTGGACGGGTACCTGCGGGGTTTGGGGGGTCGCTTTTTTCAAGGACGCCAAAAGGGACGACGCCAAGGTTGTACCCAGCATCTGGGCTGCCCGTTTTCAGATCCCCCGCGAAAAGTTTATTCAACTTTTAGCAGGTGAAATATGGAAATCCAACCACTAAACACTAAAAAACTAAAAGCTAAGGGGATGGCTGGGAACCACTGAGGAATGGGTCTGGTGTTTGATGGTACTCGTTTTGGGGGTTGCATTTTTCAAGGAAACCAAAAGGACAACACCCATGGTGCACCTATTTATTTGGGTTGGTTTTTTCAAGGACACCAAAAGGACGCCACCAATTTTGCCCCCAGTTTGGGGGTTGTTTTTTTCAAGGAAACCAACAGGACACCACCGATTTGGAGGGAAATGGGTTGGATTCTGTTTCTAGGGGAGCCTTTGGTGGATGTGGCCCATGTGTTCCCCCTGCAGTAAATGATGGTTGACAATATCGAGTGTTGCTCATAGAGTGGTGCGTTTGGAGGGTATCGTTTTCACCTTGCTTCGAAGGGAAACCAAAAGTAAAACTACCGTTTTGGGGGTCCGCCTGTTTTGCCCCCAGATGGGCTGTCGCGACCCTAAGTTGGTTTCCAAACCTTTCCGTATAAAACTTTGCAAGAGCAAACCATTTGGAGACAGACCCACATGGCTCGTCTTTTTCAGATCCTTTTTGGCGTCAGAAAGGGAACCAAAAGGAACGCGCACCATTTTGGGGGGTCCAACCTCCTGCTTCCTGAGACCCTATACAGCGTTGCTTCAGGCCTTTGGAACCCACTTAAACACTTGACACCACCTGGCGCCCGGTCACTTGACTCACACATTAACCATGGTCACCACCGTCACCGACTTCAAAAAATACTAAGCAGGTTGAAGACCGAAGCTTACAACGGAACTGTGGGCTCATCTTGCTTTCTTTTTTTAAAGGGTGAATCTGTTTTGTGGTTTTAACAGGAACATCAGAAGGAAACCCCCAACTTTGGTCCCCTAAAAAGAAGACATGCCCTGCTCTTTCTACCCTGCTGAAGACCAGCACGAAGCCCAAGCAACGAGAAAGTTTAGAGGCGAAGCGTGCTGGGACTAAGGTAAGGTTCTAGCGGGAAATACAGAAGCGCTGTCTGTATTGTTTCACAGGAATTCTCTTGCGGGAGATAAAACTCCCCAAAAGCTCGTAGACAAGTGGAACATGGAACTAGACATCTGCTTTCGGACCTCATTGCCGGGTTCTTCTTTTTCAGGCTTGGTTGGATTACTGTGCGGGTTGTTGCTAGATCATGACAACGGGGTTGTTGCTATCCCATGATTGCGGGGGAATTGTGTTCCTAACAGGGTGGCAGTACATGTTTGGCTAATACCCCCACCCACCCTTTAGGGAGAGGGTATATTGATAGCAGTTCAAGTGCGGGCGTTGTTTCTCGTTTCCCGTGTAGTACCAGAGCAAGCTTCTTGGGCTTGAACACCATCCCTGGTGATTCGAGGGTGTCGCTCTTTTGGGGTAACCTCTTTGGAAAACCGCGAGTTGCGCCATTTGGGGATCTTCTTAAAAAAAACAAAAAAAAACGAGAGACCTGGAGTCTCCTTCTGACCCTACAAAATAATTGGTAATTACTCAAAATACTTCGCGCCCCAGTACTTCCCTTTGCTTCAGCGCCCTGGGGAAGTTAAATACATTTTCAGTAGTGATAGATTCAACCTTTAAAACTATGAAGGGGGAAATCATATTCAGCATGCACACCCTCCCACCAATTAACCTGGAGTCTCCATGACCCTTAACACTTGGGGTCACCCAAATCATGGTTGGTCATCCCTTTTTTATTTTGGGTCAGATCCGGAGACTCCACGAACAGAAGGAACTTTCGGAAACGTATCTTCCAGGACCCCCCGAACGTCGGACGCCCATGTTGATTGGTGGCCTGGAGCCCAAAAACTTGGGATGAACATGTTTTTTGTTTAACTTGGGATCGGTGTTTGTTTGTAGGAAAAAACAATCATAATAATAACAATAATAATAATAAAACAACTCTTATGTTGTCTTGGCTGGGGTTCATTTGGAGAGCCTCCTTCCCTCCAAGGGGCTCCAGCTCTACTCGCTGGGCCTTCTGCCGCAGCAGCCGCTTCTTGGCCTCTCGCGGGCTGGGTTGGGGGGGGCTGGGGGGACTTTGGGGGGGGTGGGGGGGGGATTTTGAGGACCCTACAGTTGGATGTTTGAAAAAACAGCTTATTGGTGTCTTTAACAAATCCACACTAACAGTTGATACTGGGGGTGGATTTGGAGCCTTCAGATGGACTTTTTTTGGAAACCTGGGGGTTGAATATCGGGAAGTTGGATCGTCCTGTCGGATTGGTGCTGGGAGTTGGCCGCCGATGTTTTTTTTTTTTTTTACCACTCCGTCCGAAAAAAATAGGGGTAACTTCCAGGTCCATTCTGAACCCAGGGGTCCGGATCTTTCTATAAAACCACCAAAGACCCTGTAGAAATGGATCGGGTTGTTGAAAAGAACGATGGCTGAAAAGAATGGGGAATCAACCCCTGGAAAAAAGAAGAGAGAACAGGGGTCACTGAAACTCCCCTCCAGTTGCATTTGGTTTCCGTGGAGCTGTCACTTTTTGACTGGCCCAAAAACAAAGCCACCCACATGTTTGGGATTCTCCCCTGAGATCCCGTCACTACTCCCTCCATTTGCGGTTTCGTCCACTGGAGAACATCAGAACTCATGTCATGTGATCGATTCCCTTTCAAGCCAACCGGGGAAAATTAAAAAAAAAACACCCCCTACTCCAAAGTACCTGGTTTCCGCATTTTTCGGAAAAAAACACCCTTGTTTTTCAGGGTAAGTACCTCCCTTTTTGGCAAATGGTCAACATCAAGCCCTACAACAAGGGTTACAGGTGCATATTCTGAAGTGGGTGTATTGGGTGGTTAGGGCCTGTTGGGGGGGGTAGGGGCTCCCTACTTCCATTTCTCGTCCCCATCAAGGACAAATGGGATACCAGGAATGGAGGTTGAAAGCCCTCCCCCAGTTCCATTTTTAAGGTGGGGATTTTGTGAGCCGGTATTCGGCCTTGTCCCCAAGGTGAATAACTTTGTTTTGTTTAGCAAAGGCTAAAGATCAAACCCTGAACATCGGGGGGTGTTGGGTGTAGACGGTAGATGTTTTGGTTTTAACAGACAACCCTTGCGTGGCAACCCTTTGGGTGATGCAGCATGTTGACCCGGAAAAGAAACAAAGCCAGGAGCGTCTGGGGGGTGGGAACAAGCCGGGATACGGAGGGAGCGGGTCCCGATATGGCGGGATTCGATTCCCTTGGCGCCATTTCCCATATCAAACTTCAAGGTGCATCAAATGGGGGAATCCTCCTGGAGTCTCCATGACCCTGAAAAAATGGGTCAATGACCCCTTAATTTTGGGTAATGACCAACCATTTAAGGGTCAGAAGGAGACTCCAGGCTCCCGTATCCCTGGTTCCCCGTACTGCTAGTTGGCTTCCCAAGGGTGGGGATGTCTGAAACGAAAGCGAAATGCCTGGCCTGGCGCAGCTCCTCCTTGGACGTCTGCACGGCTTCCCGCGCCTGCGCCACCTGGAAGCACGCCAAACACACCCCGGCCCCATTTTTCGGCCGGGGTGGGGGGGGGTGGGGTGGGGGGGGGAGTTGGGTTGGGGGAGAATTCACTGATCTTGTAAGTTATCAGAGTAGAAGACAATTTTTCCGCCATGTGAGTCGTACTCAAAACCCAGTGTTGAAATGGAGCACCCAACACCATTTAAAGAGTTCAACGGGTGGCCGTATCCATTTCTGGCTGGGGTTAGGCTTTGCTAACTTTCATCTATCCATTTATTGATTGTGGCGCATTTTTTTGTGAGGGGGGGTGATCATTTTTTCGTGGGGAAGACAACCTCGGCTTCCCTTAGAGGACCAGGGAGTGGTGGCTCAAACGAACTTCGGAGAAGGCCCCAAAACCCCTGGTAAGTTTCCATGGGAGAAGACTTGGCCCGTTCTCTTGGTAGCTTCCAAAGGGACCCCCTCAAACCCCAAAGGAGCGTATCTGGGCCTATCGACCCCATAGCTTTCAGCTGGGAACAACAGAAAGAACATGGCTCACCCTCTGCTAAAAGTAGCTCACTTCTGGTGGGATAAATACGGAAACAACCGCTAAGCCAACTAAAAAGATCTAAACATCAAAGTTGAACCGGATGGCCAGAGTTCCCACCAAGTTTGGGGGGTTGTTTGAGGAAACCCATGGGAACCACCGGGCGGGTGGTTCCCATCCTCGGGGATGGCGCTCGGCGCTTGTCTGGCTGGGAACCAATGACAAAGGAACCGAAACAACCTCCAAACCTGAAAGCCCAAGTTGAAGCGGGCTGTTTGTGCTGTTTGCACCGCCAGGCAACATACGTTTCACGGCTGCCAGGAGGCGCGAGCAAAATCAGCAACGAACAAGAATCAATGGAGGGTCTGGGTCCTCCATTGGAAGCCGAAGCCAGGAGCGTCTGGGCCCTGTAAATACCAACAACCACCGGAAACTGGAAGCTGGAAGCTGGAAGCTGGAAGTGAACCCTTCAAAACATTAAAAAGAACAAAAAAAAGAGAAGCAACTGGAAGTCTGGGGGTCTGTTTAACTTGTGGTTTCATGGAACCCCATTTGGCAAAAAGTTAAAGTCCTAACATCCCTTGGCAAAATGCACCAAAGTGGAAGTGAAGTTTCCGCCTGCTCCTCCAGGCTCTTGAGGCTGCCCTGCTCCTCCTGCATGGCCCGCTGGGCCTCCGTAGCCTCGCCGCCGAAGGCTTTCGGCGAAACGCGTCGCGAGCTGCCGGGGGTGTTGGGCGCGCCACGGACCCTGAAGCTACCCGTAACAGAGAGGGAAGTCACCCCATATTTTTTTTGTTGGGGGGGGGAAGGGGGTAATACCCACGTTTTTAAAAGGAACGTTTGAGGGTTCAGCTGGGCGCTAATTGGTACGAACCATTATTTTTTAGGGAAGTTTGAGATAGTTTGAGGGTGCAGCTGGGCCCCAAGTGGGTTCTAGCAAAGGGGTTCTAGCAAAGGAGTTCTAGGATGCTGCACTCATAATTGTCCTGTCGTACCTGTTTGTTGGAAGCCGTTAAACGGGCCCCCTGATGAAAAGGGTCTGCGAATTCTGCTCAAGTCCTGAGAAATGAACATGGATTGCCCAAAAATCTGGGCTGCCCTCAGATCCCCCGCTAAAAGTTTAACTGTTAGCAGGTTAACTGGAAATCCTTACTAAACACTAAACAGCCAAAAAGCCAAGGGCACCGCTGAGGGGGGTAACCTGGCCTTTTGTTTGCCAGTAACATGGTCCAGCCCCAAAAACCAAAGTTTGAAGCCCCAGTCGAAAGTTCGATGTGCTGCGTAGACTGAGGCCCCACAGAAGTACATAAATGTTGCTGTGTAGGTGCCAGGTACTTGGAGAACGCGGTACACATAAACAAACACGTGCTTTCTGTCAATGTTTGGTCCACCCTAAAATGCAAAACATGTTGTTGCAGCACGCAAGCGGCCCCCTTTGCGTCTCGCGCAGTTGATGTTGCGCTCACGCCGGCTCGTTTCTTCCTTTCACACTTTCCAGCTCAGCTTGCCAGCCAACTGACCGAGGACGCAAGCGCCAGTGCCACAAGGTGACCAACTTCTAGATGCGCCGAGCCCGTCCAACACCCAGAGAACAAGCGAGCAATCAGGCCAGATCCCCCCGCGGCAAAAAAACGAAGTTCAAAATCCACAGCAAGAGCAAGTTCGCTGGAAAATGCTTGCGGCCTGGCCCTGGTCAATAGAACAAAACCCAGCTAAACCAGTGCCTTCTATTTTTTAATCAAACTAACCTAAAAAGAACACCTATGCTTGCGGCAAAGTTCTTGGCAAGCTCGCAACTTAAGAACTTCTTGCAAGAGCAACAAGACAGACCCTCCATGCGACAACCCTTCTCCACCCTCCTGTGCCGCCCCATAAAACCAATGCCCACATTTGTGCTTCTTCCGCTCAAGCCTACCTCTGGTCCCAAAATCCTGCGGTGAACCCACTTCCGATCGGGTGGATGAGCCAACAACAGTCTAAATTGTTTGTTTACCACTAAAACGGTCTTACCAAACAGTGAGTAAAGTCCAGGAACAATCCGGGAGTGGGTGAAAGGTCAGACACAGCTTCTTCTTTTTGCTAAAGTTGAGATATTTATTCGATCTAGAGCAGCCCTGATGTTCCAAAGAGGGTCCCCGCACTTTCTGGAAGCCAAACAAGTGCTCTAGCTTTCTGGCTTGGAGCAAAACCATCTCAAGATCTAAGCCAGCTACACAATACGGGTTCTAAATAGGGGGCCTGGACAAATCAACCCACTACCTGATGGTTTCCGTTTGAATGAGTTCCGATTTCGGGCTATTGATTGCAACCAATTGTCTGGTGCTTCTCACATCCTGAATGGAGCGGTAAACAAACACAACTAAACTGCTTGTTTGTCACCTGGGCTGTCCTCAGATCCCCTGCTAAAAGGTCTAACTTTTAGTGGGAAAACTAGTCACCTCCACCAAACCTAACCACAAACAACTAAGATCACCTAAGATAATTGCTTGGGGAACCAGCAAGTCACTCAGCTGGCCCAGCTTCCCCAAAAAGCGAAGCTTAAGCAACTCAGGAAGCTGAGGCTTTTGGGTGGACAACCTGACCATCTTTCTCTCCCGGACGTGGCGGGGTCCCATCGGGTCCCGTAGGCCTTCTGGTCCATGAGCCGCTGGTCCTCTTCCGCATCCTTGATGACCTGGGAACAGCCCATTTGGGGGGGGGGAGGTGGGATGTTATGTGGGGGGAGAGGGGAGTGTTTGGAGTGTTTGGAGTGTTTGGAGTGGTTGGAGTGGTTGGAGTGTTTGGAGTGTTTGGAGTGTTTGGAGTGGTTGGAGTGTTTGGAGTGGTTGGAGTGGTTGAAGTGGTTGAAGTGGTTGGGAGGGAGGGGGGCCTGAAGCACAGGAAGGATCAATCATCAGGGGTGAGGTTGTTATCCGATCGCCAAGGTCGCTGCATTTCGCTCACAAGCATGGCACATACAAGCGGAGTGTGTATACTGGGCTGTCCTGAGATCCCCTGCTAAAAGTCCAACATTCAGTGGTAACCCTAAAAAACTGGGAGCCATCCAGTACATAGATATATTTGGTGGAATCCAATCATGCATCTGTATGATATCTTATCTAGACCTAGATCTGTGTCTATGTCTATCTATCAATCCACCCATGCATCCATGTATCGACGCATCCATCCATCCCATCCAATCCAATCCAATCCAATGTAATGCAATGTATTCATCCGTCCGTCCGTCCGTCCGTTGACAGATCCATCTATATATCGGCGTGTTATATAAAGACATATTGTTGACGGACGAAATCTTGCACCGCCTCTCCCAAATTCTTCTTTGCCACTGAACAGACAGCACACCCCACCCCCCCCTTTCCAATGCATCCTCCAGTAGAGAGGTTGGAATATTTAAGGGTTCCCTTTTTGTCTGCAGTCTATTTTAGTAGGGGAACCCTCCCCCAAAAAAGAAACGGTAAAAGGGCACTACTGGGGGTCCATCATGCTTTCAATCAAGGGCCCTGAAGCTTCCAGATTTGAACGGGGGGCGTGAGGGTTTTTGTCAACAATGGCGGCAGCGGTGCAGGATTTCGTCCGTCAACAGTATGACATGTATCGATGATTGGATTGATACTCTATAAACAGCCAAGCAATTGACAGGAGCATGCATATACACACAAACTTAGATTGCGCCATGCATGCATATTTAGCATGTTCTTGTCTTGCAAGTGCCGTAAGGGGGGGGGGGTTGGGCAAACTTACCCTCCATCCACAAACACATCGTGGGGGGTGTTTTTTTTAGGGGGCCCACAAAATGGCTTCGGTCTTCCTGATGGTTTCTCTTTAAAACTAACCAAAAAGGGCGTCCCTGAAAAAAACAAATCACACACACACACACACACACGCACACCCATTTTCCTTTCAAAGAGACTCCCTCGTAGGTTCCATGTTGGACCGGAGGGTCCCCCATTACAAAGCCTGGCGATTTGGGGCGATTGCCTGCTGCTGCATCTCGCGGAATCGCTCAGCGGAGCTGTTGAGATCGCTCCTATCGCTCTCCATGGGTTTTTGGGTCGCGAACTGCGGAGGGGGCGTAGTTTCCTTAACCCTCCCCAAATAAGCTTAATTATTCAGCCTTAAAAAAGAGGGTCCCAAAATCATGGACGGAACTGGGGAGGGGTTGGCTATTCCCTTCTTCTTGAGGCCTTCTGGAGGGCTTCTTAACTTGGCTTTAGGGATAGCCCCCGCCCCAAAACGGCACCCCTACTTAGAGGGGCAGGGTACTTAGTAAGTGACTAGTAAGCCTGGTTATAACCCACTGAACGGAGACTTATAACCCCGGTAAGTGGGTTATAACCGTGGCTATTACCCACTTACTAAGCACCCTGCCCCTTTAAGTAGGGGTCCATGATATGGCTCCGAAGATCAGCCCGCGGGTGGAATCGCCTCCCACTCCACCCAATCGTGCGGGAATCCCTAGACGGGCTGGTCCAAGGGGGTGGGGGGGTTCCCTTTGGAACCCTAAGAACCCCAAAACAAAAATAGGAGCCCTAGAGCCCTCAACTACCCACCCTCTTTGTACCTATCCCCCTTGTGGATTCCACAATAATCGTCACAAGGTCCTTATTTGCCCCCACTTGAACATGATACTTTGGAGTATGGTTCACAGTGAACCCTGCAATGTTACATCATAAAGGAGGTCCAATGCGACCACCCCTCCAAAGGTGTTTCCGGTTTTTCTTCGAGCCAACCTGAAGAGGGTACCCTCTAAAACACAAACCCATGGAAAGCCTATACAACCTGGACAATGTTTGCAACAGTATTCAGGACATTGGGTTTCCCCACAGTACAACTTAAGTTACGGACACCTGCCATATCTTCACTGAGCAAATCCAGGTATGTAACCATGATTCTAGTGCTACCTTCCATTTCCATTCTTTCCAGGGATCCTTCTTTCTACAAAACTTCCGGGAACCCAGGAAAACGGCGGGGTTTTCGAAAGGAACGATGGTTGGAAAGAATGGGGAACCCTTAGAATGAGAAGTGCTCAGTCCTCTCAGGTGCCCTATTTGAAACCATTTTTGGCAACGAAGGACTAAAAATGGACCAACAGGAAACCAAAAGGTCAGATCAGGTCGATTCACTTTAAATTGAGTATAACTTTGGCTACACCTTGCAGGGAAACCCTAAACATGCACCCTGTGTGTCAGACCACACAAAACAGAAACCACCATGGAACACAACATGAATATGCGCTGCTTTGTGGTCAGCAATACCGCCTTGGAACCTGCACAAGACCTAAGTATTCGCCGCCAGTTTTCAAAGATGAAGTTTGATTTCCTGGAACCCTTCCAACGCCCAACTATCCAAGCCCGATTTTTCCGATAGAAGTCCGATATACATGGGGTGACCATTAGGGAAACCACAAAAAAACAGATTTGACCAAATCACCACTAATGAGAAAACTCAGGGTCGTGTTGGGGCCCGGATTGTGGATCAACCCCCATTTGGTCCCTTTCGATTGAACCAAGTTGGGGTTGACTTGGGGAACTTTTGCCTCAATTCCCGAGTTCCTGGGCTGCATACTTTTGGGAAGACCCATTTTTGGTGGTATGGCTGTGGGTCAAAAATGGGTACCCAAAATGGAACCCTGGCAAATGGAAACAAAGACTAACACCGCGTAACCCTGGCTCTTTGATTTTGAGCCACACCCGTATATCGATAAACAGTTTGGACTTTTGGTTGACCTCCGAGAGTGGCATATTCAATAGAGCCGATCAACAGATTGCAACTTTTGATTTGGGACAATCCAGTGACGCCTGGCTAAAGGGTCCGCGCCTGTAGGTGGCCTTTTGGAACAATAGATGGCCCTGGCAAATGGGATAAGACCCCACCTGAATCAGTGAAACCCATCGATTTTTAGCCAAACTCGCCTAGAATGGACAGCTATGAATCCGCGCTGCATGAACCCGCATTTTTTTCGCTCGTTTTGGGAGTTCGAACTCTGGGGCATGGCTTAGACGCTCACATCGACCTGATCTGACCGTTTAATGTCCCGTTTGCGGCTTCTCACGTTTAGTCCTGGCCCCAAAGGAAGCTGTTGATTCGGACAGCTTGTAAGACCATCCAAGTGGTAAAGAAACAGCTTGGACTGTTTCTGACCAATCCACTTAATTCGAGTCACTGTTCATGTGCACGGAGGTACTACCAGGGAGGAGGTATTGGGTGGACTCTTGATCAACCCGCACATGGGTTTCCTTGTGATAGATTCGCTTTAAAACCAACAAGGGAACCACACATATTCATTTCGGCAAATGGAAGCCACTACCCTCCCACCAGCTAACATGGGTTAGTGCACAGACCCCTGTAGAAAGACGACTTTCTCTTGGAAACCGTCTTTTTGCACTTCCATGTTAGTTGGTGGGAGGGTATATGGGTAGAACATGAAAAAAACTCAAAAACCCACAGCACCCCCAGTAAAACCACCAACGCTTAAAACTGACAGCCCCCCCCCCCCCCCGGGGTGAGACCGCCCGAAACGCCTGTGGTGCTGGTGCCGCTGCAGTGCCCTGCCGCGGTTCAAAGGCTCCTGGAGCCTGCGACTGGCCTGGCCCCCGAGACGAGACGTTGGGGGGAACTCCCCAGTCCCGGACTCCACAAGGGGCTCAATTTGCTTGGGAAACCGATGCGAACATACTATCATTTAGTGTTTTATTCCTTGGACATATTATAATTCGTGCACAATCTGGCCTGGCCCCGAAAGAAATTGGCTTGGTTGGCGTTGGAGGGGGAGCAAATAATCTTCTATTTTTTAGCAGTAAAGTGGATTTGGATTTGAACCACTCAACCACAATAGGCAAAAATGTAAAATGTTTCCCAACAACAACCATGATTGGGGGAACCTCCCAGTCCCAGGCTCCACAAGGGGCTCCTTTTGCTTGGGAAACCGATGCGAACATAGGTCCCTTTCTCGGAACGGTCCGGGAGCCAGGAATAAACGCTTAACCTTTTAGGGCCATGACTTAAAATGGACCAACAAACGGAAAATACAAGGTCAATACTGTGAAATCCACTTCGCACCACCGTTCAGAAACCCTGGTTTCTGATGACTTCCTTGCAAATACCAACAACCATGTTTCGCACGATTTTAAAGTGGTGCAGGATTTTGTGCACCCACAGTACGTCCCTTTGACGGAACGATCCGGGAGTGACTTTGATGAAACTCCATTTGCTTAAGCCCCCGGGAAGAATGCAAACATATGCCCAGTGATAGATTCCCTTTAAACTCAAGGGGAAGGAACAAGTATTCTAAATTACATGGAAGTCAGGGCTTCCTTTTTGAGTCATCGTCAAGGCTTTTATATTGCCTACATGGGCGTGGCTCAAAATTAAACAGGAGGGGCAAACCGCAGGTTTTGGTCCATGTTTCCACTTATCAGGGTTCCAGTTTGGAATTCCGGTTTTTTGAGCCAGAGCCACATGGTCATGGTTCTTTTCAAAGGAATTCCGGCAAACACAAAACGCGAAGGCCCAGGTCTCCCGCCACTTCCCGAACCTCCGGAGCTGGGCGTATCGACCCCGAGCGAAGTCACCCCAGGGGCGACTTCTCATTGGGTATGGTCGCAAACATCAGGGACCTGTTGTTTCGTTAAATCAACCTTAAAAAGGGTAGCCTAAAAAAACCAAAGGGTCCAAGTACCTCATGTCTTCGGGGATTTGAGGAACCTGCTGACAACCCGCTTGAACTACCCCCAAACCCGAAAAAAAATATGGCTCACGTCCTGAGTGGATTGGCCCCAAAAAGTAACCAAACTTTTCATTTACCACTAAAGTGGTCCAGCAAAAAGTGACTAAACTGGCCCATGATTTCACCATGATCAAAATCATCATTGTGCTAAAGAGACATGACGCCCCCCATGTTCTGACTGTGACAGCCCCTAGAAGTCAAAACTCAGTCGCTCCAAGGTCAACCAGAAGATGAACCAATTTGGGAGGGTCCAATCTTGAGACACCGCAGGTTTCCCGGGAAGCCAACCATCCAAGAGAAGTCCAGTCGTTTCAGTACACCTCCATTTGCTGAGCCCCATAAAAAAAGAAAAACGAAAAAGAAAAACAACTGGAAATATGATCTGGTCGATTCGCTTTGGGCAACTGAGCTTGTGTCTAGCACCAAATTGATGACTCCTGAATTTTTCACCTCCCATTCGCTCTTGGTGCTTAGATGCTGGGCTTGCAACTAAAACAACCTGAAATGAACAGCTTCGACGAAACATGGGCCATGGGAAACCCTGCAAGGTCCTCTCAGCTCGATAGCTGGCAACTCAGAAAGTGAGACGTGGGGTACCCCGAACCCTTCAGCCCACTGAAAGAATGGCCTGGCCCAACCCTTGGTTTTGGCTGCTGCCGGAACCTGTTTGAGGCTACCTGGGACCCCCCGAGGGGTCCTAGGTCCTCCAGTGGAGAGGATAGAATAATTAAGGGCACCCACTTTTTTTCCGTCTATGTTAGTAGGGTTGACCCCTCCCAACCAAAAAAGAAACGGTGAGAGGTCGGGCAGCTGCCGGACCCAACGGGTTTTCATCGCCTCAGCGAGACGCGATCAAGCGAGCGCCTGCTTCACCGCGTAGATCTCGGGGCCCGGCTCTGAGCCGTGGAAGGTGGCCTACGGCCGAGGGAGGAGTTCTCCCCACGTTTTTAAACTGTCCTCAGATCCTCTAAAAGCTTAACTTTTAGTGGATAAACTGGAAAACCCCACTAAATGCTAAAAACGCCAAAAATCTAAGGAACCGGATGGCTGGGAGCCACGTTTTGGAAGGTCGGGCTGTTGGAGATTCCACGTATAGTTTTGTTTTTGTTTGGGGGGCGGTTGCTGAGTTTTAGAAGATCTCCTGTTTGAGATGTCAGTTTAGAAGTTCGCGCTTTGTTGGATTTAAGTTGTTGTTCCCGAAGTTATCGCTGATATTTGATTGATTTCGTGTTTGTTGAGTAGTTCGTGTGTTGTTCGTGCTTTGTTGGATGTGTGTGTTTTGTTTCAGAAGTTTTTTTTGGAATTGGTACCCCCCTTAGCCGAGTTTCTTCAAAAGCGAGCAAAGGCGTGCTGTGTGTCAGGCTTGTAAAATGAGATGTGCAAATGTATGTGTTTGAAGTTTGTTGAAGTCACCCTTATCTTTCTTCTGGCTTCAAAGGAACAAAGGAAAGCCGGGCCATTTTGGGATGCTTGATTTAGACAATCCCGTGTCTCTAGTCTGCTCCAATTCCTTGAAGAGTCCGGCGGGATTGACTCGGTGGGCCGAATGCTGGGCATGCGGATGAAAAGCAGCGCAGCACATCCCCCCCCCTCCCTGGCCCCTCCCACCCCCCCGGCCTACTTCCTGAGTGGATGGCCAAACAAAAACTGAACTCTTGATTTCACTCCAGCCCCAAAAAGTGACTCAAGTCCAGGAAAGGTCCGGGAGTGGACTCTAGCTTGCCACTCTCCAAGCGCCGGCCCAGAAAACCAACTGCTTTGAACACACAGCTCACCTTCGCTTTGTGCACCTGCGGACTTCTGGTAGCCGGGTCTGTCTTTTTTTGGAGTTGCTACCCCTTTTTTGTGGTTTCAATCGGATTCCAAAAGAAAGCCCTCCAAAAGAAACGGTTGCATTTTGGGCGGCCCTGTGGTCCATACTGGGCCTAGCCCCTCTCATTCAAAGTTGAAGCAAACACACCACAAAATGCGCCACGGGTTTCCCTTTGCTTTCTCTCAAAATGGGTACCCCAACGCACACCGGAGGTCTGGCTTGCCCAGCGGCAAAGGACTTGCGACCCTCCGGCACTTCTGAGGTGTCCTGGTCATCCTCCCGGCTGGGGCCCATTTGAATGGACCTGGCCGGTGGCGCTTCGGCAAGCCCCGCCTCCGCCGGCGGCGGAAGCGCAGTGCCATGGCCAAAAGTTGCTACCCCTAGGGTAAATTGGAGTCCCTGGCCTACCCCCCACATGTCTGTCCATGGAACATATTTGACTGTTGGATATGTTGCCCGAGCAAAAAACTGCTGCCACCTCAGACTAATGCTCGCCCCAGATCTACGTGTCGATTGAAGTAGAGGGTGCAGGGGCAGCTGGAGGCTTCCTTGTAAATGCCCCTGTTTAAAATCATTACGCTACCCAATGGAAACTATAGAGACGATCATGTATGTAAACTTGCTGGTGCTTCAGCAGGGAATGAGAAATGGCATAACCCCGGAAAAAAAGAAAAGAACAACTATCCCTCATGGTTTCCTTTAAGGGAAACCCCCTTCCGGTTCATTCCCAAAACCCGGACCCGGTCATTCCCTACCTATCGCACCAGCAAGTAACATGCCGGGAATGTACGACACTTCTCACAGGGCCCTACTCACAGTCTGCTCTTGAACGGCCACTTGCTCGGATGTCCAACGGACGTCAGGTAGTTTCTACCCCCGTAACCATCCAATACCTGCTTCGAATTTGGTATCGTGTGAACCCTCTACTAACAAAGGAATTTTCCATGAAAATCCAGGTTCTCCGAACAAAACATTGACAAAGAGGGTATAGAGGGGAGTTCCTGAATGGGAAGCAAGTGGGTGGGAGAGTTTGGGGAAGGAGAGAAATGCCATCCAAAAACCCTGAAGGAGGACGTTCTTTCGAAGGGGGGAACAAGCGTCTTCTGCCTCAACTTGGGTGTTCAAGCTGCGTAAGTCGGTGATCACCATGGCTTTTTCGGGAGTTAATTACTAGGTCCTCCAGTAGAGAGGTCAGACTGAGGGTAGCATTTTTTTTCTTAGTCTAAATTTAGTAGAAGGGCACCTAGCTGGGGGACCTAGTATACATGTATATATATATATATGTCGCTATTATATAATGAACAGATCCATGACCTGTTGTCTGGTCGCAGCCCGTCTCAAAACGCCCAGCCCAAGTCCCTCCCCTGCCTCATCCACAAAGTTTCAACCCAAAAAAGCTTCAAGTACCCAAAGACTCCGTTCCCAAAAAGCCATCAAGTTCAGGACCTCCCCCCCCCCCCCGCCCCGCCGGCCGCCGGCCTCATCACGCCGCTCATGTCCACCGTGTCGGGGCTCTTCTGACGATTCGCCTTGGGCAGCGGCGGCGCTTTCAGCGAAGCCGCTGCCAGGAAGCCGCGGGGGCTCAGGCGCTGCCCGGGGCTCAGGCGCCGGCCTCGGAGCCCGGGGCAGCCATGGAGCAACCATGTATGGGCTTCTTTTGTTGAGATGGATCCCTTTTTGGGAGTGTAGGTTATAAAAAAGAAAGAAATAACAATCTAGGGCTACCTTTTCCATTCCAACAGTTCTAGGGCTACCTTCCCAATGAAGCAACCCAACGAAGCAACATCATATACATTCTTTATGGCTATGTGGTTGGATCTTTGGAACTGCAATTTCCATTGGACACTCTAGGGGTACCTTCTAATTCCATTCTTTCCAGGCATCCGAATCTTTCTACAAAACCACCCAAAACTCTGGGGCAACAGCTGGTGATTGAAAAGAACGGTGGTTGAAAAGAATGGAAAATCAACCCCTAGAGCGGTAGTCGGTACCATCCCAACAAAAGAATACCCCCCTCCAAAAAAAAAGGGGACAGAGGGAAACCACCCCTTCAGAAAGGGAAGCCTCCTCCAAGAAGCACGGGGAACACAGGCTTGCGTTCCCATGGCCTCTTGCGAAACTGGATTTGTTCCAGCTGCAGCGTGATTCACAAGCGGTCCAATTCCTGGTGGTTTTTATCTTGACCCACAGCATGGAAATCCAACCACTCAACACCAAAAGGATCTACCCGGAGTCTCCTTCTGACCCTTAAAAAAAAGGGGTGATTACCCAAAATCAAAGGGTCATGGGCCCATTTTTATTTAGGGTCATGGAGACTCTAGGCAGTTCCTTGCCTTCGGCAGATGCGCAATGGAGAATACACGAGGGATCTCGACGCAAGTCGACTTCTTGATGTTCGGCAAATAGGCGAATGAGAGAATGAGACCCTGCACTCCCCAGTGAACACCCAACAGCAAGACTGGAAACCACACAGACCAAAGACATGAAGACAGCACAGCTAAAGTCCAGAAACTAAACAACATGAGGTTTTAGCAGAAGTAGTACCGGGTTTCTGGGCAAGCTAAAAAACAAATAAATCAGCCAAGCTCAGCTGCGTGCTACAACTAGTCTTCTGAAAAAAAATATATATATATATATAATAAAACAACTTACCCATCCCGATCCGGTTTCTCCTTCGGGCACCTTGAGACATTGGCTATTTGGCAGCCAGGTGATCCAGCTTCTTAGGTCTTTAAAAGGGCCCAGCCCCACTGGGAAGTTGGACTCAAGCGGACGCAGTCTTGGCCGTTGCCATTCAGACATGGTACATCTTCACTTGGAGGGGCGTGGATCCCACGCCGAAGTGAAACGAGACGAAGCCAAAAGAAAACACACCAATTTCGCTCACCACATGTTATTCCTCTCTCCAACAGGGTCTCAACCGCTGGCCTTAATCTGAGGGGCCCGCCTTGTGAGGCGTGGTTGCCCCCCTGCAAAAAGTGAAAAGTTTCTGGCAGTCCGGGGGTGGCTGTGGTTAGCCACGGGGGTGAGAAACCCGGTCGAACCCGGTGAACCCCAGAGGTGACTTCGCAAGATGGGAGTCATAACCTACCGCTACAACTTACGAATTTGGCAACGAAGAAGTAGGCCCCTTGGACAGCATGGATGTGAAAACCAACACTCAAGCCGTTTCCATGGTTGAGGGGTCCCCCCGCAAAAAGACCCCAAAAAAGAGACTCCCCCCCCAACCAAAAAAACAAAGATGGTCCCCGCTTCAAAAAACAAGCACGTGTCTGCCCCGCCAAACCGAAAAAAGAAGACGGCCCCCCACCAAGAAACACACACACACAATCCCCCCCCCGCCAAACCAAACAAAGAAGACGGCCCCCCACCAAAAAACACACACACACACACAATCCCCCCCCGCCAAACTCAACAAAAACACGGCCCCCCCGATTAAAAAAAAAAAAAAAACACACACAAACACACGCACACACACCAAGTGGACGTCTGGAGCTCTGGGACGTCCCAGAGGACGTCTGGGGCTCCGCACTGCTGGATGCCAGCTCTGGGCTGCGCATCCGCGCCTCTTGGCCTCAGGTTCTGACGACCGTCTAGTGGTCGACACCTGGGGTTAGCTTCTTTAGGATCTAACCAAGTCATAAGTGGTTGGTAAACTTTGTTGAAAGGCTGACAGTGTATAGGTCCACATATATGTATATATATATAAATACATATATCATATATATATATATATGTATACATATGAACCGATGGGAATCCTATTTAGTACCTTGTCCTCCGCTTATATGGTCAAGTTCAGCGGGGTTGCTTTGTCTTCATGCAAAGATTGGTGCACCAAGTGCTTGGCAGGCTGGCATAGAAGTCTTTGGCCCCTGTGAGTAGTTTCGCAAGTAGGCTCTAACCAAGTTACAAGTGGTTGGTATCTGGGGATAGTTCGCGTACAGTGGCAAAAACTTACTGAGTAGATTGAACACCCTTTATCACTAGCAGACAATTCCCTGACTGAAATGGGCAAAACTCAGTTGCCCAAAAGGGAACCTGGCAAATGAAAGGCGGACCCCAAAAATCAAGGAAACACATGGTGATCTCTTCTTGGGGTGACAAAAAAAATTGGAACCCGAAGGGCCAAGGGGGAATCCAAAAAATCAATTCGCTTTGGTTGCATGTGAGCTGGGAAACGAAACTGAGGCGACGTACAGCCTGGCGTAGAGTTGAAGTAAGTGGAATGGGGCTAGGGGAAGGTGTGCAATTCGTGTTTTCGCCCCTAATGTTGACCCCAGATTCATCAAACCCCCTCCCTCCAAAACTGAACCCCCGCTAAAAGGAATTGGACACCCTTCATTCTTAGATCCCGGGTACCCATTCTTACCCCCCCCCGCCCCCACATGAAAAGCAACCAGACGCTCTGCTTCCGGAACCCTCCCCAAGCCTAAAATGGAAGCCAAGAATCAGTGAAGACTTGGCTCACTTGGTTCCGTTCACGAGGAGGGAGGCTTCGTTTGGATTTGTGTTTTTGGGGATTTCTAAAGTTTAAACCCCTGGTTCGTAGAGGGGAAATGGGACATCACCCAACCACCCGGCTTCAAAAACCACCTTTTTTGTGTAGGAATCAGCCGATCGATCTCGGCTCGTCTTCTTTGGAGTTGGTACGCCGTCTTTGTGGTTCCAAAGGGACACCAAAAGAAATACCGTCACTTTCGGGGGGTCCATCCCTAACCACCCCCCATCTTTTTTTGGTTGCCATTTGGGGGCCTTCCGTCAAAAGGTCCTAAAGGTCCGTCCAAAGGCAAATGGAATGATTAGCCCATCCAAACCAGTGGAACCCATCTATTTTTTGCCAAACCTAAAAAGGACACCTACTGTGGATGGACGAAATTCTGCACCACTTGGAAGCCATGGTTGAAACCATTGTCTATGGGCATTTACAGGGAATTCATCATTCCAGGGTTTCTTAGGTGGTGCAGGGTTTCGTCCATCCACAGTATGACCGTAAGAACTATTATTTCAACCATGGCAACTCCTTTCGCAGCGGATTTTTGGGCCATGCACGCCAGCATCCACCAAACACTTGCAGCACGGAACTGGGCCCTCAGATCCCCCGCGAAAAGTTTATCGTCTAGCAGGTTAAATACGGACATCCATCCACTAAACACTAAAAATATCTAAGCAGCGAAGTTGAACCGGATGGCTGGGAACCACTCAGTACAACCAATCCTATGATAGAATCCTATGGGTCTGCCTTTTTTGAACTTACCCCTTCTGGTTGGCTCAGGAACACCACACACACAGACAAGATCTATCAAGCTAAGTTGACCCAAAATAAAAAGGGTGGGCCCATTTTTATTTGGGGTCAGAAGGAGACTCTAGAGAAGCTAAGGAACCTGAGGGCTAAGCTGCTCAAGCCATGGCGCTGGACTTGAACTGCTTGTAGAGATCCCAGTTCTCCGGCAAGGGCGAGGTCTCCTTCGCGGAGTTCGAGCTCGGTGCCAACGAGGGACACTTGCGGGACTTTTGCTCGCAGGTGTTCCTTTTCAAGGGGCAAGAACAAAAAAAAGGACAACATGAACAAAAAAAAGGATCTCTTGTTGGCTGTGGCTCAAAATGATATACCCCAAATTACACCGTAAATGGAAATAAACACTGAAACCTGCGTAACCCCAGCTCTTATTTTTTGAGCCACAGGGTACTCAGTTGCCCCAACGATTGGGAAATATCAGGCGAACGTTTTGGAACCTTGACTAATGTCGATTCGCTTTGGGCAAGTAAGCTTACACGATTCCCCGCACAATCACCTGGTACATGTAGAAACCCGGTAAGACACGGGTGGTAAAGCATGGTGTTTAACTTGGCCGAATTGTGTCTTAGGAAGCTGAAAAACCTACCCACTTTGTTGGGTCCATCAGAACTTAAGGTTTACCCACTTGACATATTAGCAACTTGTGACACCCACCAATCAAGGAGCCAAGGCTACACGGCACACCCAAAGCGAAAATAAAGCAATTCTGAAACATACACTCTAAGCTGCCAGCTGACTAGACGTTGGCCCTGTCACAAAC
>CAUJNA010003549.1:2432731-2435231 GCA_963377175.1 Effrenium voratum | reverse complement strand
GCTAGGAGTCATTGCTGGGAGTCATTGCTAGGAGTCATTGCTAGGAGTCATTGCAAGGAGTCATTGCAAGGAGTCATTGCTAGGAGTCATTGCTAGGAGTCAATGCAAGGAGTCATTGCTAGGAGTCAATGCAAGGAGCCATTGCTAGGAGTCATTGCTAGGAGTCATTGCAAGGAGTCATTGCTAGGAGTCATTGCTAGGAATCATGTCTAGGGGTCATTGCTAGGAGTCATTGCTAGGAGTCAATGCAAGGAGTCATTGCTAGGAGCCATTGCTGGGAGTCATTGCTAGGAATCATTGCTAGGAGTCATTGCTAAGTCATGCAAGGAGTCATTGCTAGGAGTCAATGCAAGGAGCCATTGCTAGGAGTCATTGCTAGGAGTCATTGCTAGGAGTCATTGCAAGGAGTCATTGCTAGGAATCATTGCTAGGAGTCATTGCAAGTCATTGCAAGGAGTCATTGCTAGGAGTCATTGCTAGGAGTCATTGCTAGGAGTCATTGCTAGGAGTCATTGCTAGGAGCCATTGCAAGGAGTCATTGCAGCTGGGAGTCATTGCTAGGAGTCATTGCTAGGAGTCATTGCTAGGAGTCATGCAAAGGGTCATTGCAAGGAGTCATTGCTAGGAGTCGTTGCAAGGAGTCATTGCTAGGAGTCAATGCAAGGCGTCATTGCTGAAGCAAGGAGTCATTGCTAGGAGTCATTGCTAGGAGTCCTTGCTACATGCAAGGAGTCATTGCACGGAGTCATTGCTAGGAGTCACTGCTAGGAGCCATCGCAAGGAGTCATTGCAAGGAGTCGTCATTGATAGGAGTCATTGCTAGGAGTCATTGCTAGGAGTCATTGCTAGGAGTCATGCAAAGGGTCATTGCAAGGAGTCATTGCTAGGAGTCGTTGCAAGGAGTCATTGCAAGGAGGCATTGCTAGGAGTCATTGCAAGGGAGCCAATGCAAGGAGTCATTGCTAGGAGTCAATGCAAGGAGTCATTGCTAGGAGCCATTGCTGGGAGTCATTGCTAGGAGTCATTGCTAGGAGTCATTGCTAGGAGTCATTGCTAGGAGTCATTGCTAGGAGTCATTGCTACGAATCATTGCAGGGAGTGATTATCCCCTTCTCCTCCCCACCCTTCATCATCCCTTCCAGTGGTGCTCATCAGCCCGTGGGGCCCACTGGAAGGTCAGAAGGGGGATCATTGGAGAAGGCACCCACCCACCCACCCACCCACCGAACCCACCCCACCCCACCCCACCCCACCCACCCACCCACCCACCCACCCACCCACCCACCCACCCACCCACCCACCCACCCACCCACCCACCCACCCACCCACCCACCCACCCACCCACCCACCCACCCCACACACCCACACACCCACACACCCACACACCCACACACCCACACACCCACACACCCACACACCCACACACCCACACACCCACACACCACACACACACCACACAGCCACACAGCCACACAGCCACACAGCCACACACCACACAGCCACACAGCCACACAGCCACACAGCCACACAGCCACACACACAGCCACACAGCCACACAGCCACACAGCCACACAGCCACACACACCACACAGCCACACAGCCACACACCCACACACCCACACACCCACACACCCACACACCCACACACACCCACACCCACACCCACACCCACACACACCACACCCACACCCACACCACACACCCACACACCCACACCCACACCCACACCCACACCCACACCCACCCACCACACACCACACACCCACACCCACACCCACACCCACACCCACACCCACACCCACACCCACACCCACACCCACACCCACACCCACACCCACCCACACCCACACCCACACCCACACCCACACCCACACCCACACCCACACCCACACCCACACCCACACCCACACCCACACCCACACCCACACCCACACCCACACCCACACCCACACCCACACCCACACCCACACCCACCACCCACACCCACACCCACACCCACACCCCCACCCACACCCACACCCACACCCACACCCACACCCACACCCACACCCACACCCACCCCACAAAGGGAACCAAAAACAAAGCAGAGGCTCCTGGCGTGGGCGTCCATCTCATCCTCCAGCACCAGCCGCGACCTGAAGACCCACGCCCATGGTAGAGAGGTTGGAATAAGGGTACCAACTCTTTTGTGTAACCAAAGATCCAAGGGTTCCCTTTTCTCTGTGATCTAATTTTAGTGGGAGAACCCTCCCCGGAGAAGGGTAAAAGGGCATACTGGGGTCCTAGATGAAACAACGCAAACAGAACCACACATCTATTTTTCCAAGAGGCCACCTATGACCATGACCACCCAACGAACCAGGAAGAAAAACCCACCAAAACAGCGGGTAAAGGTGATGTGTGTGGGGATTGGCGCACCTTTGTATCCTTTTGCTACCACCCTGCCTGCCCAACCTGGTTTTTTAATTACAGTTTCGTCTCACCACAAATTGCAGACAGG